>JAPYZI010000357.1:0-74600 GCA_030523105.1 Ophioninae sp. A BG-2022a | reverse complement strand
GTAGATGTTATGCTTCGGGCATAGTTGTGCCCTGCTTCCTCTTATAGGTATTATAATATACAGGGTGTCCCACGACGGAATGTCATCCATGAAATGGGGTTTTGGCGATGAAATTCTGAGTCGATTGATACCAGCATGTATAGTTCCCGGATCAACCCCTGAATTATTATTAATATTTCAACAAATCCGCCATTCGATTCGCCTTGAATTCGCCATTTCTAGGGAAAAATGTCAAAAAAATATTCTAGAATCGTTTTTTGCATTTTCCCAGTCTAATTTTGCACTTTCGGAAAAAACTCGGGCACATTCGTAATCCGCAGAAAATTTCCGATTAAACAGACCCTTTTAATAGTTTCAAAACGAAAAAAAAAATTTTTCGACATCCCCGGCCACTTTTCCAGAATCTCAAAAATCTCGAAATTTCAAAGATCGTAGGATCAGTTTTTCCTATGCTATCGACTTTCATTGGGAAGGTGCTCCACTTTGCGCTCAATCTCATAACGAAGAGATTGAGCGCAAAGTGGAGCACCAAATTCCAAGGGGAAAAAAGTTATCGATGATTCAGAAAATTTTGGATTTTCAATATTTTTTTTAATGATCCATTACGATGTAATTTGACCCCCTGATAACGAATCTACCATTCATTTCCCCCAAAACCCAAAATTTCCATGAAAAAATCGTAAAAAACTACCAAAAACACGATTTTTTTTGCTGTGTGCGATGCTTTCGACGAAATTTCGATTATATTCGTCGAATGTCCAATCGAAAATTTTCAGCTGATTACAAATATGCCCGAGTTTCTGTCAAAGGGACAAAATTAGACTGGGAAAATGCAAAAAACCTTTCTAGAATATTTTTTGACAAGCAGATTACTCAAAGTGGCGGGGATGCTAACTTCACGGCAGTTTCGGTCGCAAAATAATTGTCTTCATGCAGCTCATAAGAACTTTCCTTCTATGTACGTCTGACTTCGTTGGTTTGGCAGACGCGAAATTCCGGCTCGTGGTTAAATTAGAATCTCTTCGCTAATGCAGACGCGATCTCGTTTGTATCAGCGAACCGAAACGCCACAAAATCTCATTTTCTCAGACTGAACCCATCCAGGTAATTCCAGGTACAGGAAAATCCCGGAAGCCTCCATTTTGAAACGACAAGAGTTTGGGAGAGCGAGAAAATGAGGCCATTTTGAGTGGCCGGTTCACGTGGACGGTCGGACGATTAGACAAAATATAAAAAATGAATTTTTTTTCTATTTTGTGCAAATATCATACTGAAATTTTATCATGCCGGGTCGTTCGACTGCATGCAATTATGCAGACCGCAGACCGCGTAAGACATGTTTTTCTTCGGCCCACAATAACCGCGCTCCCAGTCGATCAATATTTACAAAAAAAATTGACAACATACCTCAATATATGTAAATTCGAATAAAAAAAACTTGGACGAAATCGGACGATTAGATTTCGAGATAATAATTCCCAAAATACGCCTACTTTTTTGTGCGACGGATTCGGATCTGCTCGCTTAAAAACCCTGAAATACCATTCTGCCAAATATAATAACTGCGGTATCCTCCTGCTCAGATAATCCGGGTGTTTTTTGAACTTTCCAGAGTTTCTAGATATTCCCCCGATAGATGGCGGTTCGATTGGGGTGGAATTTGGATTTGATCGAATTGTATCGAATCACTAGTTTCCATGGTAGTTTGCGCACCACCACGGTCATACATTTGATACTGGAGTATTATTTTGTAAAAATGATGGATGTCGTGTCTAAGTATGTTGTTCCAAGCGAACCGGTTTGACTTGGGAGTGAAACGGAACGGAGTGAACCAAGAGTTACGATTTTATTGAATCGGCAAACTGGACGTGGGGAGGGGGGGGGGGGGCAAAGGTATTCGCTCGATCTTGGAAGACCAGTGGTGTAGGGCCCTTTGAAAAATGTCCTCGAGACGAGACGTCATACTTGAACACACGTACGTATACTCGTTGATGCGCGACGTCGTCGACCCCGAAGACTCAACCTACGCGTAACGACGTTGGACCGACTATGACCACGTCATAAGAGGGAGGTTGAAAGGGAGGAAAAGAGAGAAAGATGACGATGATGATCATGATAGATTTTATTATGCCCTAGTACGAATATTTTCGACCCCAAAAAACCCAAACAAAAATTGTAACAAAATAAGCATATAAAATTTAACAAACTAATAACTAAATAATAATATAACAAAAATAGCAAGAAAACGCAAGAATGATCGAAAAATATTCACTCTTACCGGAAAACTTGACTAAAAATTGACAACTCATAACTAAAGATAATTTAAAACAAATTATAAAGAGAATACCCCTCGCAACGATTTTCGTATTTTCTGACACATTTAGGCTATAGAAAAGCAGTACAAATTCAATTAGGTAAAAAAACTACGAAACCTTCTTTAGGTTTTAAGGTTTGAAGGTTAGTTTTAATTACTTTTTAAGTTTGCTTTAACTGTATTTTTACTTTTTTTCAGTTTTTTTTACGTTATATCAAAGGGCACTTTCTCTCTTTTTCTTTTGTTCGTTTTCATAGCCATGTACTCGATCAGTGTTCCTCCCATCGTATGATGGCCCTGGTTCTCGATTACCCAATTCCATCGATCTTCAAAGGTTCCCCGGAAATTCGAGTGTCGCGTCCTCATCTTGCCGATCTCTTCCGAAGTCCCCTCGCTGAGCTCACAGCGCGTTTAATCATTAAGGACGATCGCGGAGGTCTCGATGAGGCCAAAAGCTGTGATAAGAGAACCGAGATCGACGCGTTTGCACGTGCATACGCAAATTACGGGTTCAGGTGTCCGACAAAGGTGGCGAAATCGTGGAATCCCAGAGAAAAAGGGATCATCAAATGGATTGAATTTTACCATCACGAGGAATAAAAGTTTTATTAATCTCTCCCTCCCTCTCTCTCTTCTTCTCTGTCGTGGTCCTCGCGTGTCACGCGTTAATACATTAGTTTAAACGTATTTACGGCGATATTAATGCGATGGGCATTCCCTCGAATCGTAATGGATAAATACGAAGGCGTGCTGGTTAAGAGAGCTTTTTTATGGTCGAACGTCACGCCAAGTCTCCCTCGCAAATGTATTCGGGCATGTAACGACTAACGAGAGTTCTGTACATGCACAACACGGTTCCCTTCTTCTCTTTTTCTTCCCCCCCCCCCCCTCTTCTGGCCTCTTCTGGTTGCTATCTCTTGGAATATGCATAAGTGTTTAAGTTAAAGCATACACACAGCCAAATTGTCCGATTCATATATGCTGTATGTGTGTTCGTATTATACGTTGTTAGAAAATTTATAAAAAATGTCATTGCGTAATGTATAGTTATAGTGCGATATTATACGCTCCGTATTATTGTCGGACGTCATTCGATGCATATTCATTTTTGTATTGTACATAATCATAAGATATATATAATGTATTAATTATACATTTTTAGTTTTATGTAAAATTAGGAAAGAAGACAATTTAGATTTTTTTGTTTTATCGAAAACTAAAAAGAAGAGAATTTTTTTTTTAGTTTTATCGAAAACTGAAAAAGAAGAGAATTTTTTTTACTTTTATCGAAAACTAAAAAAGAGAGGAATCTATATTTTTTTACTTTTCTCGAAACCTAAAAAAGAAAAACATTTCCATGTTTTTCCAGATTCTGCGTTTTTTTTTTTTTGTGTTTTTACATTTCAGAGAAAATCTAGTTTTCGTCCGACCCGATAAACAAATAAAAGCGATAACATACCGCGGAGTAACGAAGAGGCGTTTCGAGGTTAGGATCCGTCGGAACCGCGTGGGTTCCAACTCGGAACGATGAAATTTCTGTGGCCGCGTGTAGAAATTTCTGGCCCCGGAGAGAGAACTCTTGTTCTGTTGTACCGGGATTTCGTGTGTGAGCGAGGAGGAGCAAATAAAATACGAAGCGCGCACCGAGAATAAGTACTATACGGGGGACTTACACCGCACTGGTGAAACGGTACTTGGACACCGTAACAACAAACAACTGACTCGGTACAACAGCAAACGTTAGGGAACGAGCTGTATGCAGCGATGCATTCTGGCCAAAAGAGAGAGAGAGAGAGAGAGGTGATGATGATGATAAAGTTTATTATGCCATATCGTTTGATAAAGTTTATTAATTATCGGGCAACATTCTACCAATAAATAGTTGATCTATTATACAAAAATACAGAAATAAAAAATAAAAAAACAACCCAATGATAATAATGAAAATATTGCAAAAATAAACCATAATGAAACAACAATAACACATAAGTCCTATTGTTGCTAAAGTTATAAACAATTATACAGTGCAAAAGTTAAAAACGATTATATAAATGAGAAAAAAATATCATAAGCTAAGTACAAAGAGGAGTATATAAAGATTATAAAAAATCATAATGAGATCACGATACAAATAAAAATTTAAAAAAACATTTTCATCTAAAATATAAATAAACAAAAAAACAATGGCAGAAGAGTGTACAAAATAAATTAAAAAAAAAAACTGATGTCAACAATTACAACAAAATCTCAGTAACAAAGAATTACAAAAATTAATAATGAGATCATGATCAAAATAAAATAAAAAACATCTTCACCTGAAATATAAATAAACAAATAAACAAGAAAAAACAATGGCAACAGAGTGTACAAAATAATTAAAAAAAAAAATTACCAATGTCAACAATTATAACAAAATTTCAATAACAAAAAATTACAAACAATAATGAGAATCGTGATTTAAAAAATAAAATAATATACATCTATATATAAAATATAAATAAATAAAAAACAATGTTAAATTTCGTTTTAGTTATTCCAATAATCTCGACGGAAAGGATTGTTTTTTTTTGCGTCTATGGAAAATGAAGGGAAACTCGTTGATGTTATAACAGCGCAATAATTCAAAAGGCAAAAGTAAAAATGTCGGAAGGATTTGTCGGTACGCGGTCGAGGCGAAGCGAGGACACCAAGGGAACCAGCCAGGAGAGGGTATTGTTTTACCGCACGTTATAAACACACGAAGAGGGTACTTAAACAATTGGCCGATTATTATCGGGCGTGACGCTTAATAAATATACAATAGGAACACGGGGGGACTATAAACGTGTACATAAAGCGGAGGAAGCGTATGCACAACGGGAGAGCTCGGGCACACGCTGTGGCCTCGGGAACGAAACGCTGCGCGAAATTTCGAACTTTTCGCGACCCCCATTTTCCCTCATTTTTCCTTTCGACATTAAAAAAACGAATTTTTAGCAAAGTAAATATTGATTATTTATTAAAAAATAAAAAACCATTTTTATCTTCCGAATATTGAGAAAACATTCGAGCTCTCACTATTTTACTAATTAAACTAATCAGTAATTACCATTAAACCGTTAACTAAATAAACAAACATATTTTTATCTTTTAAAATTGTTTGTTCGTAAACTTATAAAATGCAAAAATGCTAAAGTTTGCGTAAGTTCACATTTTTCTTTTTTTACTTTAATAACAAACTTAATCGATGTAAGTAATAATTATTTGTTAATAAATAAAAGGCCGTTTTTAGTTTCCGAAAATGATGGAAGATTTCGAGCTGTAAATATTTTCATTGGGTTTACTAATTGAATGAATTTCTGGTTACTGTTCAACCAATAAATAAATAAATATATATATATTTTTCAATTTCTATTTACAAAATTTGCAAAAATGGCAACTGGCAAAGTGTCTAGCGAGCTGTAAATATCTTTATTGGGTTTGCTAATTGAATTAATTTCTGGTTACTGTTAAACCAATAAATAAATAAACAAACAAACATTTTTTTTGGTTTTTTTTTTTCAATTTCTTTTCAGAAAATTTACAAAAATGGCAACTGGCAAAGTGTCTAGCGAGCTGTAAATATCTTTATTGGGTTTGCTAATTGAATTAATTTCTGGTTACTGTTAAATCAATAAATAAATAAATATATATATATATATTTTTTTTAATTTCTTTTTACAAAATTTGCAAAAATGGAAACTGGCAAAGTGTCTAGCGAGCTATGCCGCTTTATTTTCAAGAGGATATGCTGCAAGTCAGTTTGGATTGTGCGCGCGTGTGTCTCCGGGAGATTCGCCCCGAGCGAATCGTCGTCGGGTTGACGGCCGTTAGTCAAGAACATCGCGGGACTGCCGTAACGCGAAAGAACGTTTAGACGGATCGCCGTGTGTATAAAGATCGTCTGAGAAACGTAAGGGCTCATAACGAACGTAACAGTACGATTTTAAAGGCATTAGCCAAACTGGAAGCCTCCAAGTGTACCAGCCGTACACAACCAACGCCGGGGTCGAAGATCGCACCAGCCAAGGAGAAGATCGGCAAGCGATGCACACGCCATGGAAAAAGAGAGAGACGAAAAAAAGAGAGGGCTCTTCGTACCAGGAGAGCAAAAAAGAAAAAGAGGGAAACCATATTGTCGAAAGAGAGGAACGGAGAAAGAAACGTGGAGAAAGGGAAAGAGAAAGAGAGAGAGAGAGAGAGAGAGAGCGAGCGAAAGAAAAAGAGAGAAACGAGAGAGACAGAAACAGATGAATAGATAGATATATTTGTATGTTATGCTTTAGAACACCACGAGGCAAAATAATAATAAAAAACAAAACAAATAATACCGAAAATGAATAAAATATTATAAAACAATCATTGAATAACTTCATCTTCTTCTTTTCGCTCGCTAATGTTTCACAATGACGGTATACAGCTAAGAATAAGTTCAAATAAAGGTAGCAATAATGATAAGAAGAAGAAAAATAGTAGTAACAATAATTATAGTAATATCCGCCACCAGAAAAACGGTCTTCGCATACAGAGGCGAAAGAGAGAGAAAGAGAGAGAGAAGAAAGAGATGGTGATGAACATGGATAAATTTTATTATACCTTAATACGAAAACTTTCGGGCAATTTAAGAAACACAAGTTTTAACAAAATAATTATATAAAAATGTAAAAAATTAAGAATTCAATAATTTCGTAACAGAAATACCAAAAAAACGCTATATAAATCTATATAAACAAGTATAAATCTAAAACGCAGTAATGATTTGTAAAAGTTCAGTCTAATCACTAAAATCATCACCGCATAATTAAAAACAAACTAAAAATGAATTTAAAAAAAAAACATAAAATTAAACTAAAAAGAAAAAGAGAGAGAGAGAGAAATTAAATTAAGAGAAAGAGAGAGAAAGAGAAGAAAGAGAGAGAACCACATTGTCTGGAAAGAAAAAGAGACAGATTCATCATACTCGCAGAACGAAAGGCCAGGACCTAGAAAGAGGAAGAGAGAAAGCCGCAGCGACCAAAGAGAAGAAGAAGATCGAGAAACCCATATTGGCAACAGAATAGAAGGAAAGAAAGGGGGAAAGAAAAAAAAGTGAGTTCAATGACACCAATCATTTTGTTTACGAAAACAGCGATGGGCAAACGAGGTCGACCTTCGGTACCGGGTGTGTAGATTCACGTATTACTGCTTAACCGCGCGTGGGACGAATCCACTTAACGACTCTTGCCAACGTAGTGTTCCGCGGTCACCTCGACGAATCCAAAGACTCAAAGTATCCACTAACGTTCTGTCTGCGTTTGTAGCTTAGGGCACCTTTGATTTCAACAGGCGATCAACGAAGGTCAAACGAAAAGCCTGTTTAATAGGACAGGATTTCAGCAGATCCTGCTCTATCACCGGTCGGACAACGGTCCTAGTAAACAAGACTGTCGTTCGGGCCGTTATCAGGCATCGTATCCTATCCTACTCAACTGTTGTAAAAATAGTTTCTAGATGTTAGATCCTGTCTTAATAAACAGGACTGTACTTCAAAGACATTTGCTAGATATTAAATCGTGACCTAGTAAATACGACTGTTTTCAGGACCGGTACCAGGAATCAGATTTTGTGCCAGTAATTAGCTTGGATCATTGAACGATCCTATTTGACATTGCGCAAAGCGAATTCGGTTCGTCTACCAACCTAGAATACAAAAATCCCTAAAAAAGCATTTCTAAACCCTAAAACCCAATTGCAACTAACTATTGTCAACATTTCTACTGGATAGAAAAACTGCAAGGCTTGGAAAGTCTTGCGGGTAACTTCTATTGATGTTATTTTGGGCGATGCCGGTTTGTAGTTTCGTTTTACGGTTTGTATTCCTGATGGAGCTTCGATGATACACCCTAAATATACGCAGCCTTCATTGAAGAAGTCGGGATTACTGAATCACTGCGAAAAGCCAATACTGCGTAATTTCAGATAGGTTTTTCGTGGACCCGCTTTCCTGCAATACGCAGCAGGTTCAGAGTTCGACGAGTTACAGAAACGTTGTCAACGGCGATTGGTTACAAGTTTGAACTTGTTCCAGTAGTCCGCTGTTTTCATTATTAGCTGAGAACTTGGCTCAATCCTAGTTCCACGCTGACCGCATCCTTTCTCCGTTCGATCAAAGCCCTGGACGGTTTCATAAACAATCGATGGCTGCCCTAAGTAGCGCATCCTCTCATATTTCCACGAACGAATGGGCATTGACGCACACCTGGATGGAAGACGACCATTCGGACATTGTTGCCGCGGGTTCGTTTTCTCGTAACGGTGCGTTGTAAATCAGGAAATTCCGACTGGCTCACTCTCGCTTCGATAAACTCGTAAATCGTTGAATCTACTTCGCCGAGGCGGGCAAAACCCGGGACTGGCCGTTTCCGGCGGACCACTTCATTTCCGTTAGCTCCGAACATCCCCGCGCATCTCCACCTTTAACTACTAGCGTTCGCCAAAATTGCTGCACCTCCAGAATCGGTTTTCTCGTTTACCTGGTTCACGGTCGAACGTGTATACATTTCGAACGGTCCACCAATCCGGAATGGGTATTTCGTATGCGAATCCGGTTGTCACCTAAATCCAGTCGATATTACCAATTACCCTGTCCACCGGGGCGCGTTACGGTTGACAAGTTTGATCAGTCTCCGAACGTAAAAGACCTCGGATGTACATTACCCCAATATAGAACAACTGGACGTACACGTCGATCGCTTTTTCGTCTATTTAAGTAAGTTTATGCGCGTACACGCGGAACCTCCTAGTCGTTTGATTATCCACCGGTAATATCCAATTGAGGTTTTCCATTTATTGCCCTCATCTATCTATCTATCTCTCTCCGCTGTACCTCTATACAACGATTCTCGTTTTATTGCGCTGCTAATTTCGTACAAAGCCTAACGCGTGCAAACCCACACCGATGAATATTGATTTCCGATAAACACTGTACATTGGCCGATTCGGTGGAGACCTCGACGACTAATATTGTTCAACCGCGCGGGAACTTCGACAACAATTGTGGGATTGTCGTCCCGATCGGTACGCTGAAACTGCTTCTCTGTTTTCATAACACCTAACGGACCGTCTTACCCTCCAATATTATATGGTCGTTTCGATTATTCTACTGCTCGGCTGGTCTTATCATATTTCAGAACAATTCGCAGGACCTACGTTTGTCCAATTTCGGAACCGGACTTTGAAAGAGTGATTACCGTATTAATTTGATACGACAATTAAACCAGATCATTCTGTGGTGGAAAAGACTCTAGTTTCAGATGGTACGAATATGAATGATACGGTATACAATATAGCTGCATTTCTGCTGATAGATTTTTAGGATGGATATCACGATGGACGTGTTTCAACGAGAATCTTTCTACCACGTAAAACAGCTATCAACGAAAGCGGAAGCTTTTGATATTGGCGTTGGTGTTTGGCGTTGATGGAAACCTGGTGGTTCCATCAACGATCCAAACATGAGCTTCAATCGCTTTTACAAGTTCCAAACGTGGACTTTGAACACCAGAAGAATAGACAGCCTTAATTTTCGATGCTACCCTAAAACCACGTTCGTCAAAAGTCTCGAAATATAAAGTAACTTGAAACTCAGAAACAAAGAACGGTTAAAGTTGATGTTTGGCGTCCGGTGAGATCAAAGAATTACGAAGGTTACGAAAAGCTATTGGTTGTTTTTCATTGGAGTACCCCTGGGTAGCAACAGCTGAAAAAACTATTCGTAAAATGAGGGATATTGAAGAGAGGTTTGATGGAGCGAGCATGTGCCTGACATAGGTACGCGTACGGCCGTGTTAGCATAACGTATCGATCTCGGTATCCAGTAACACCGTAAATACCTCACCTGCAATCGAGCAACGTTCACGAAAGGCGTATCTGCCACAAGTAAAATATAAAAAAACCGCAATGATGACAAAGCTTCTGTTTTCTTTTCACGATTGGATGTAAACCTCATTGAAACATGTTTGAAGAACGTCCTCGAGTTCGTATACGATATCCTTATGTCACAGAGACTCGACTCTCTGATCTCTTATTTCGCGGCGGTGGAAAGCGGAGAACGAATTGATTCGCGATGGAGCGAGTTTCCGAGAGCTCGTAACGCACGCCAGCCCGTTCAGGAGAGACCCAGACCGACGCAGCGTTAACTCTTTTCTTTTTTTTCTTTATTTTTCCCTACTTATTGTGGCATTCGTTCACGAGCTCTAGTCACGAGATGCGACTCGCGCACGTCCACGCGAAATTACAAAAACACGTACGCAGTCGCCACGAAAAAGGATAGACCAAACATAGCCCTAAACGTGGACGGGGAAAAATAAAAAAAGTTACACGCCGAGCGCCTTGGGCGATGAATTTCACAAATACACGAATCCTAACCGTGCCTGTGAAGAAAACGATAAAACAAGAGACGTGGAAGGGACAAAAAGTGGAAAACGTTCATCCAAGCTTCATCCATTTAGCCTCGATTGAAAATAAAACGACAATAAAGGTAATCGAGTCGTGGTTGAGAGTTACAGAGCTTTGGTGGTGGAGCTAGAGAAGTCGAGATAGGCACCTCACCCCCTCCACAAGTCAATGCCACGCTCACGGGTGTTGATTCGTGGCGAGGACGCTGGGCGTGGCGGTACGGCTGCGCGCTAGTCTCTGCGCCGCTGGCCTTGAACGCAGCGGGGCCGCGATTGGCGCAACCCCTACCACGCGCCAGCCCCCACCGCCGCGCGCTCATGGTGGGGGCACTGAAAACGCGTACGGACAGCGATATAAACCCAACAAGAGACCCAGTATCAACTCTCCTTCAATTTCAACGATCAAAATTTAGTTCACTTACCTATCAGGTGTAGTAAAAAATAATCGATTATTTTCTCGAGTCAACCAATCACAAAGCTACCTGAAAAGTTTGTTCGGTACGAAGCATCATCTTTTTAACGACGTCTAGTTTATAAGTCTATCATACTCGTACAACGCGAGATACAGATATTTAAAGATATTTATTGAAAAAATCATGGATTTCTTTTTACTACACCTAATATTTAAAATCAGTACCGATCACGAGAATAATGATATTCCATATCAAACGACGATACGGAGTTCAACAAACTGTTAGTTGTTGATAAAAATGTTCGAATCAACAGGAAGCTGAAAAAAAAAATGTTGCATCGCGTTAAGAGGCTCTTGCAATCTTATACGTGCATCTCGACTGTTCTCAAATGTATTACACTGTACGTGAAGTGCCTCGAGACGCTCGAATTGAATGGTCGCTCGATCCTCAACGAACGGCCGACTCGTTTCATGCCTCGTGCAATGCACGTGATTGTCCTACGTAACGAAACATAGAAAGACGAGTAATAAACTCGTGCACCGCGAGCTCTTCGCAGCAATGCCGCGTATATTTGTGTTTTAACCTCTCTCCGCGCGTGTGTGCGCGCGCGCGCTCGCGCTGGGGACCTAATTCCCGAATTAGATACAATATTCCAACAGCTGCAAGTTCGCGATACAACCGAATGTCCTTTTGTGGAAAAAATGATTTTTTAAAAAATCATCAGATCGGAATTTATTGCTGACTGGAATATTTAACCTTCGGTGACAATTTTGCGGCTAACCAAAGTCTGTTAGAGATTTATCAATATTTTCTCTATATCCCTTTATCACTTTGGCTTTCAATCACGGATCGCAACAAAAAAAATATTACGAAGTTACTAAAATATAAATTATTTGAAAAGTCGCAATTCGACAGCGGAATCGTTGCGATCACGTGCTTTTTTGAAAAATCGCAATTCGACAGCAGAATCGTTGCGATCACGTACTTTTTTGAAAAATGGCAATTCGACAGCGGAATCGTTGCGATCACGTGCTTTTTTGAAAAAACTGAATAAAGAACGCGTCGAAAAATGATTTATCGCTGGATACTTCGAGCCCAGCCCTTTAAAATGTGAAAGAAAAAACAAAGTTTTTATCGAGAACGAACGAGCGCGAATCTCAGCGGTCGCGCACATCCCTGTCGTAAAATAACTGTTCGTGCGTATAAATAAACATATACGTGTAATAACCACACGTATAAAACGTAAAAGTTGGGTGCAGCGCGAGTTTAATCGTTACCTTTCACGCAACGCGATAAAAATGCCAGACCAACAGAGGGTTTGTGTCAAAAGGCAGTTCGGCTTATTTCTGTACATCGTGATACAGAAAAAAAAAGAAAAACTAATTTCTTTTTTTTAAACTCTTTCTTCTTGAATGCTTGAATGCTATTCCTTGCTTCTTTCCCCGGAACGTAACGAAACGTGTCTACGAGTCGCGTGAGCTTTGAAAAACGCGAAAAAATATATTCAACCGAACGATAAGCCTAATCAATCGATAGTTGTAACGCGTAACGTCGAATTTAACGCATCAGAAACATGACGAATCGTGAAATAATCCGCTATCGGAAATCCTCATCGATGATCGTTTGATTATTAGAGAATTGAAAATTGATTCGAGAACTTCGACCACCGATGAAAAAAAACACACACACACACACACACATACACAAAATTCATCGGTCCCGAAAATCCCTCGTTTCGGTTATAATTATTATAATTATTCGTTGCAATTTCAACATCGACAAATATACATAAAAAATCAAATTGATTTTCGAACCGAACTTGCGTACTCGTAAAACCGGATGTGAAAAAAAAGACCGTCACAAACCACGTCAAACTCGAGGTCGAAAAAGTCCTCAAAGTGGAACGATCGAGAGAGACAGAAAAAGAAAGAGAGGCCAGTATATTCGTTGAAATTACAATGCAATATACGTTCTTATCGTGCGGATATACATCATCCCGTTATGCGGGAAAGACGCGGAGAAAATTGCGAATGTTATCACCGCATTTATCGTTCTCCCGGGAATACTGTAACATTATCTCAGTCGCAACGGACAGTAGAAACAAAAAAAGCAACACGAAAATTACAGAAGCGCGAGATGCGGAAAAAGAGAATAAAGAGGGGAGGAGGGGAAAGCACGCGCGCGATGCAAGATAGAGAGAGAGCGTTGTAACGCCCAAAGGGAGTGCAAAGGATGAATGGAAGGAAACGACCATCAGCTATTCGAGAGCCCATGACAAAACGTTTCGGAAACCGCGCACTCAACGATATCTAGCTCCGTGCGAGTCTCGAAAGTCCCTCGGATAATACCGATCCGTCGTTTTCCATTTATATTTTCATGTTTAACGCCCCGGCCTACTTCAGGATCAACGTATTTTCTAGTGAGACGTATTTCCCATGAGGCTACGAATACGAATAATCCGTCCAAACCCCGCCTCCTTAACACCAACTTCAATACATTGGGTTTGTTTTTATGTAACCAACACTAGTTGAATGTCAGATCGCGATTCAGCTTCAGCGGTAGCGTAGCGTCGCGCAAATTCGATAATCGGAGCGGTGACCGCTCAGCCTTGTCCATCAACCGTAATTTTTACTAATTAAACAAATTAACCGACATTCATTTTTCAGTTAACAGAAATTCTATTTCATTTAAACAATATTGATTTTTTTTATTAACAAATATTAATTTTCAATTAAACAAAATTGATTTTTTCTATTAACAAATATTAATTTTCATTTAAGCAATATTGATTTTTGTAATTAACAAACATTAATTTTCAATTCTAAAAAATTGATTTTTTTAATTAACAAAAATTTATTTTTCACTCAACCAAAATGAATGTTACAATTAACAACAATTAGTTTTCAATGAACCAAAATTCATTTTTTATTAATTCAAATTACTACTTCTGTGTCCTAAATAAATCAGAAATTGAAATTAAATTTGAAATAAATTTATTAATTAACCGATATTCGGTTTTTTTAATTAGCCAGAATTATTTTTTCAATTAATCAAAATTAATTTCTAATAAACCAAAATTCATTTTTCCAAACTAACAACGAGCGGTCACCCAATTATTTTAATTCGGTCGATACACGAGTTGACACATTGTTTCACGTATTTCAAATTTGATATATCTCATTCTCTTTTCTCGTTTCTTTTTTTTAGCTGAAACGCGTCGCGCTCGCGAAAGAATACGAGATTTTTAATATATTTTTTTAAATATTTTTTTATTGCGGGAGGAGTAAGAGGTTCGAGTTCGCGAAGCGGAGACGGGTATATAGACGGAGCAACAATCGATAACGCGAAAGCTATTACAATAGAAATATTTCAGATGCGGTGTACCCGATTCGATCGTGGTAGAGGTCTCGCGCAAAGTGCGAACTTCGGGGTTACGCCACTTCTGCGTTATTTATTGGTAACCGCCTCGACGAGTTCTCACGAGCCTTCGAGAGAAACCCGCGTAGAAACGGTGCGCTTCTCGTGGCGCTAAGAGCCCCGCAGCGCCACTTCTACGAGCCGCAACGTTCCGAGGTTAGGTTAACCTAAAATCCTTTTTTATTTAATAACCGTTCGATGAACAACGATTTTTTTTTGTTTTTTTTTTCGATTTTCTTTTATCTAATATATTAGGAATTGTAATTCGAAGATAAACACGTAATTATCAATGACCGTCGAATTTATCTGGTAACGGTGAAACTTCGAACGAGTTCAAACAAAATGGCGTTTACAAAGCGTTATAAAAATGCAATCAGTTTTTTGCGAAAAAAAAGAAGCGAAAGAAAAAAATGCCTTTCATCGCTGGAACACGATAGCGAAAAACCTCGATCAATTCTTAGTTTGTATTGTTTGTTTGAAACAAAAACTCGTTTTCTTTTTTTTTTTTTGTTTCGTTTCAAACGAATCTGTTTCTTTTTTCTTTTCTTTTTTTTCGATGATGTTTCTTCGTTTGAAATTGCAAATAAAGAGCTATTTTATTATTTTTTTATTTTCTTCAATTTTCTTCCAAACTAGAATCGATCAAATTTCTCCGTTTTCTTCGAAAATCGAATCAATCGGTTTTCACAATGTTTCGTCAAAAATCGTAACAATCGATTTTATAAATTTTCTTTATATATCGAATCGATCGATTTCCCCCAATTTTCTTCCAAACTGGAATCAATTGAGTTTGAAAGTTGATTGATTCGAGAGGCGTCAAGAATCCCCCGATTTATTTCGAAGATACTGCGTTCGGGAGGAAAACAGCGAGGGGTGAAGATTCGTCGGGTGGACGATAAAACAATCGGAGGGCAGGGGGCTGAATTGCGGTAATACGATAAGGTTGGTGGAGGATGGCGGAGGTGGAAGAGTGGAGGGGGAGGAGCGCAAAAACACGCGAAAGGCGATGTCCTGCCGTCTCCTGTTGATCTCCCGTGGCAATCTCGCAGGAGTGGGGGAAACGCAAATAATAATCATGATACTGATAAGAATAATGCTGATGAATCAAAGGGCGAGAGGCGGCGAGGAGGGGGAGGGGAGGGGATTAGAAGAGTGAAAAGAGAAAGGAGGAGGAAAGAATGGGAAGGAGAGGGAGGGGGAAAAGGGAGGTTAAATTGGCCAAGCTCGCTCGTCGGTCTCGTCAGCTGATCATGAGGAGCTCGAATCAAGAGTCTCGACGTTTTCACCATACGCGAGAATTACGCTTACTTCGATCGAAACAACGAAGTCGGATTCGCGTTTCAATCCTTCCTTTTCGAAGAATTTAATAGAAAATGAAAAAACAAAAATAAAAAGCTTTTTGACCGTAAAATATCTTTTTCGGGTGACCCGGGTTTTTTCGGTTCGAGGAAATTGTTTTTTTTTTTTTTTTTTTAATCGAAAATACAAACAATTTTTTCCAGTGGGAATAAAAAAATGAGATATTAAGGGGTGAAGATAAAAAATCATCGAGAGAAAAGAGAATCGATACCGAGATTTATCATAAAGCCAAAAAAACAAAATTCACGAGTTTCAAGGCTGCTCATTGTCACTTCTGTCACCATGATACGTGCGTTTTTTCCGAAGGCGCGAAAAATATGTTTCGTAACAGGAATAACAACTGGTCATTGTGATCCTTGAACGTATAAAACTCGGAGTTACGTTCGCGAACGAATTTGCGTCTGTACGTCACGATACGCGCAACCCCGCGCATACACAGACACGTGTCTTTCGGATTTCGGAATCGAGGTACGAGGGTCACCCGGATTCTCGACTCAGTGATTTCATCACCGAGATCCGCGCACCTGATGTACAAACGAACTTCTTTTTTCCGTGTTTTGCCTCCGCCCCTTTTTTTTTTACTGACCCGCGTGTAACGATTATCGGGACAATCGTTGGCCCAAAAATATAGTCTTCGCAATCTGACCAACGAAGAATAAATGACGAACTCCTCGAGTCTTCTGACACGTGTGTCGGCCTCGTCTTAATGTTTTGAATGTTTACTGCTCGTTTTGAGTGCTTACCACGATCGTAACTAGCCATTTAATAAAATCCTCGTTTCATTTTTACCATCATTGATTTTATCTTTAGTTCTTCTTTTTATTAAAATGTATAATTTTTTTAATTTATTTGGGTTTGTTTGGGTTGATAAAATTATCGATTTTATCTTTATTTTTTTTTTTTATTAAAATGTATCATTTTTAGTTTTTAAGTTGATATGTATATTTTTCTTATCATTTATATTGTTAATAATATCAGTATCTATATTGATATTATAATTTATAATATTAGAATATTAGAACACGATTATTAATTATTATTTTCAACATTGTCATTAATATCATTTTTTATCATTTCCATTTTTATTTATTTATTTATTTGTTATTGTTATTATTATTATTACTATTATTATCATCTTCATCATTATTAATAAAATTGTATAACTATTCGTCATTTTTGAATAAAGTTATTTGATTTTTTTTCAATAATTTTTTTCGTTTCCAAAGATCGTAAGGTGTTGCGAATTTATATTAGGTTTCATGATCCACTAACAAGATTTTGTAAAGAACGAAAATCATCTGCGAAAAAATATGTTGCGATATGTATGAATATGTATTTTTGTTTCGGAGTTACAGATCATGAAGATGGGTTTCAGGGGATAACCTTAAATGCCCTTCCCGATGGAACATTTTTCATCACTTTCATCATCATCCTCGAAGATCGAAACTTTCCTATCACTCACTTCACTTCGACAATCATTTTACGAGATAACAATCACTTTTGTCGAGGGCACGGGGAAATTGTGAAAAACCCGTGCCAGAATAAACCCCCTTAATTTTTCGATCGGTGAACAGAGAAGTATTGAGTCTCGAGTATCTAGAAGTATCAGTCGTCCGCCGATCGATGCGCCACCCGGTGAGCGGTCACCGCTCCGAGTATCTACTGCGTGCGACAGGGCCTCGACTGGCGATCGCGCGAACGCTTAAAATTAATATTATCATCGTTACTCTCATTCTTATAATCGTCGAAACTTCACATTGCGAAAACATTTTTCGCCAATCACCGACCGAAATAATCTTTGTCGCGCGAAAAACCGAAAAAACGTGAAAATCGTCGCCCAACTGCGACCACGTTTCACTCGGATTCTCGACAAATTTATTCTTGCGCGGGGCACTCGCAACATTTTTCTTTTTTTTCTTTTGCTTCTCCCTCCCTTTTTTTTAACGAGTCGTTTCCCAGCCCGTCAAGCACACGAGCCTCGTCCGCACAAAGGCAATTTCGCGGTACGAAAATATCACGACAAAAATGCCCGAGAACCGTTTGTTTTCATCCTTTCCCCGTTTTGTTTTGTTTTTTTTTTCGTTCGCGGAAATCTCCGAATGCACGAGATCGAAGTCAACACACACTCCTCCCGCTGCCGCCTTCAACGCCACCCTCCGCCCATCTTCTTCCGCGCAGAGAGCCGCGAGGGATTTTTTTCGAAGCTCGAAGGAGGCCGCGGTGCGTTCAACCGGAAACACGGGCCAAGATAGAGCGAAAAAAAATAAAGAAGCCGGCGAACGCGAAAAAAAATGCCAGAAGAGACAAACGGGAGAAAAGAGAAAAAAAGCAAGAAAAAGAAGAGAACGTACGTAAAACCGGTCGCTCTGGCTCTGTCGTCGTCAGCTGAGAGGCCAGCTGAAAGCCTATAGCGAAACTAACACGGACGCACACACTCTACCGATCGTGCACCTCTGAACGCAACACACACGCACGCACTCTCACGGGGCCGGCGTAAAACCTCTACACTTTTCGCCGTTTTCAACATACTTTTTTTTTGGACTTCCCTTCTTTTTTTTCGGTCATATTTTTGCGAAGAATCTTCGGAAAGATCGAGCGGTAACCTTACCTTGGCAATTCGCGGGTGTGGGTGCACGCGTGTCCGTACGTCAAATTTGTATTGCGTGATCCAATGTCGTTGTCCGGCGTTGAAAAACGCGCGATGCTCCTTTGTTTTTTTTTCCTTTTTTTCCTTCTCTTATTTTCGCTCAGTCCTTTATCTTAGCAACGAAAAAAAGTGGAAAAACAACAACAATGGTAACAATAAAACGGATAAACGGTTAACGGGAGAAACGACGGATCGCGGCTGAGGTGAAGGAAATGTTTGAAAACTGCTCACAATGGAATCTTCCAGTAGACTGAGAGGACCGAGAGAGCCGGCGAGCCGTTCCTGCCCCCGTGCACACCCACAGTCGCTCCGGACAATTACGATTGTGTGTACGTGTGTGTCTGTGTGATATATTTCTTTGTTTTTTTTCTTGTTTTTTCGTTCTCCCCTGTTTTGTTTTTTTTATTCTTCACTCTCGCTCGGTCGTTCGGCGATTCGAGCCGCCGACACACAGGACGCGCAATGTCGTAGGACACGACGACAACGACGACGAACCGAGGTGTCGAACACAACGGGACGAACAACGCTCTGCACTCGCGGGGAACCGACTCGCGGGAGGGGGGCAACACGGGAGGGGAAGGGGTTGCCAACGCGTATCGCAACCGGTACGATTTTTACGCCGCCTCACTCTTTTTTTTAATCCCTTTTTTCGTCGCTTATATTGGCGAAATAAATGCGAGCGCTATGGACGCCGATGACAGCACGAACACGCGGACCCGAAGAGTGAGAGAGAGTGAGAACGAGAAGGGAAGTGCTGTCAGTTGCTCGACTCTGTTGAACTTTGCGCGCGCGCTTACCGACGAAACGCCGCGAGCGAGACGCTCCGACATCTCGCGGACCGCTGTCCAACCTCCCGCGCAAAAGACGACCACCTAGCAACAACTCCAGTTGGTACGAATGCGAATGTAATGTTTTAATGCATCTTCATTTTCATTCGAAACAGCCGAAATCATTTTGTTTTTCATTAATCATTTATTAATATCTTTCATTTTTTCATACGTGAAATATCACGAATTGTCAATCAATCGAAAATTCTCCATCTTTTTTTTCTATCAGTAAAACATTTGTTTTTTCACCAAACGGATATTCATGATTTGCGAACGATTAAAAATATTCTGAAATCCACATATACATTTCTTACGTTTCTTATTGCTCTGAAATGCTCCGACTACAGTACAGTTTACAGTTCAATTTATGTAATGTACCTCTCATATGTAATAAAAAAATTAAAACATAAACAAAAGACATGCTATTCCCAAATTCAATATTATATTAATTGGATGGAACCCAATAATAAAGGACTTCGACACGGGCGATCATTCGAGTCAATCAGCATCGCGCATGTCCGACATTCAGACCGTCTGGTCATACACATCGCCTGGCGCCATCGCCAATCAGCGGAAGATACCGATACTTTTTATACAACATACACAAATATCCACCGAGTCAATACTTCGGAACTCGGAAAATATGAAATATATACAATAAAATCTAAAACCAAAATGCAAAAATTCGCCTCAAAGCGATTATCAAAAACGAGAAAAATTGCGGAGAAAAACTAATTATTTTTATTAGAATTTCGTATCGTTGAGAAATAAAACGCATCTTCGAATTTATTTCATCCACAAATTTTATTAACACATTCTTAGACGTCTATCAAGGTACTAAAAGGAACGCTGGATTATAATAGATATACAAATTTAATATAAATTCTCTCTCTCTCCCTCTCTCTCTCTCTCTCCACAAAAAAATATTCGTACATAAAAAGAATTCCGTTCAATAAATATAACTTCCGGCACTCGATTATTTCGTATTAACCTCGAGCCCTCGCATTTTTCTTTCTACATATTCTCAAGTGCACCTTCAACGCATCCTATCGATCTACGATCCAATTTTTTTCCTCAACGCCCTCTCTCTCTCTTTGAAAATCATTAGTTTAATTTTTTAAATATTTAATATACAAATTTCTTCCCGTTCTTTGATTACAATATTTGTGTTACCGACCAAGCAGCAAGCATGAATGTACCGCCGGTAAAACATTATCTTTATTACAGACGATAAAACTAACCTCAAATACGCGTAAAATAATTATATTCTATATTCCAATTTCGTGTCTTTTCGTTTCACATTCTTTGTCTTCATTGCTCCAACTTTCTGTATTTGTATTCTATTTTATTTACGTGCTTTTTTTCTCCATATAAATATAATATACAATTAGCCAATATGATAGTGTTTTAAAAAAACATTGCGTACTCGTGACTCGTTGCGAGTTTCGGTGGAGAATCGAAGTCTCGAACGTGCCCTCGAATAACATCGGCGAATCGGCGTAGAAAAAACTTTCAAATGACTATAAAAGGACTTTAATATCAATTTAACGATTTAAAAATGATTACGTTAATTGCAGGTTAAGGCCCCAGATTTTATTACCTCGAATGCAACTCGAGCATAAAACAAAAATGGAATGCTTACGTATGGCGAGAAGAAATAATAATAATATCTTTAAAAAACAATTCAACGTGTTGAAAATTATATTTTCTTACGACCTAGTCAATTTATAGAAAAATAAAGTTTTGTCGATTGCTGTATCGTAATAGCTCTTGGCAATTCTCTTAGTTAATTTTTGTTGGCAATTAATTCTTTATTTGCAATGAAAAATCTTATTTCTCAATACAATCTTTTTCCTATTAATTTAGTTTCAATTTGTTGCTTTTTTCCAATAACTTTTTAATAAATTCGTTTCTTTTTAAATTCTATTTTCTCAACAATCTCCTCTTTGAATTGTATTCCCTTTCGAAAGGAATACCAATTTTTTTCTTCAACGTTTGAAACGTAATAACTTTGAAATGCGAGTTTATGAAAACAGAAAAGTGGAACCATTGCGCCCCATTAATCTTGGATCATAGCTCGCACGAAGGCACACATTACAGGCGACATTTTTTTTACATTTGCGACAACGATCGTCGCCTTTTTTTTCCTATACGTTTTTAAAGTTCAATTTCGTTTCTTATATTCGATAAAATCGCACAACTCGGCAGTACGGTTGTCCCAGTCGATTGTGGTCAAGAGAATTCTTCGAATTCAACGGATATTAGCCACACACGCGAGGAGAAGCTGACAGCGCCGATTCGCAGTGCGGAGATTTGCTAATGAACTAAATTTCCCTCTGTCTCTCTCGCCAGCTGTCCATCTCTCTCTCGCCAGGTCTCCATCTACGCGTGCACGTTGAATTGTGCGCGTGCGCGTACTTCGCGAAAGTGCTAGAAGACAGACCGCAGAAAGTTGTTGCCCGTTCAAATCTTTATTTCAGTCTTTTTTTTATTCGGAGAGCGATCGCGGCAGTGATCGCTGCGCCTTTTCCACTTCCGTCCTGCGCGTGTATAAGCTTGAACTGAAAATAACGGTCGGTTGTGTTATATTCGCCAAAAATTTCTCGGAACATGATGTACAGTCCGTTGGTCAAAAGGATGCGTGGCAACAGTGTTTACTGGAAACCGTTAGAGGACAGATTCTGCGCGAGCGAGTCACGTGACCCCTTCCCACTGTTTTGCATAGAAAGCATCAGTCGTCGTCCGAGCGTAGCAACGTTCAAGTGTTTACGTTTGAAAAACGTCGAAAACACGATTTGTGCGATAGTGAAGACCGCGGTTTGGGAAACGTTATTTTATCACTCGAAGCTAAATATAAAATATCGAAAAAACTTAATCTAAAAATCGGATAAACACCCAACGGATTTTCAGCAGATAACAATCATTTTCGAAATATCGAATTTTGAAGTTTATTTTTTTTTACCGGAATGAATATATCTATATTGGCCGCATCGTCCGGTCGATGCCCCCGCCCCTTCAACTTCACTGGATGCTGGCGAACAGCGATCGCCCGGACGTGTATGTCATCCACCATGTTTGGGTCTTCTTGAATTTGGTCGGGTACGTCTGAGTTATTTTTTAATTTGGTTGGGTTTGTTTGGGTTCGTTTGCGTTTTTTTGGATTTGGTCGAGCCCGTTTTGTATTCGAAATTGCGAAAAATTGCGACTCACTTTGCGCGTTGGAGCCAAAAGACTTATATAATTGTTCATCCAGCTCTCCAATCGAGGATGATGCTTGTAGAGGGACCCGTCGACCGCAATTGTTACATTTTCACGCTGCATACGTTCCAGAATACACGCCACACCTGCAACCCAAACAAAAATTTATTCGCCGTTTGAAAATAGTGTTTTTTTTTTAAATGGCTTTTGGATTTAACAATCGTTTGTTAAATTGTTAGTTTTGAGATCGTTACAGCATCGAAATTAGTACTAATGACGAAATAATGACGATAAAATTAAATCTTTGAAAATTCTGCGTTGGGAAGAGGAAGGGAGACGATTTATGAAGAAACTCGCAAGGCACTTACATATCGAGACGAGAAGAGCCGCGCGATTAGAGGCAACGGTGCAAACGTATTGAACGATCTTCAAGTCGTCCTCATCCGGAACTATATTGAATTTTGCGAGCACGCGTTTCGTATGTTCGCTTCCATCATTGATGGAATCCCTGCAAAATTTCGCTGTTTTATTTGAAATCGTAATTACAGTGAAAAAATGATTGAAAAAAATAAATAAATTGGAAACAAGAATTAATTTATAAAAAGTCGTTGGTTTTCTTCGTGAAAAAAAACATATAAATGGAAAAAAGGAATTTTTCCAGTTAAATTCTCATTTCCTTAATGTGATTATAAATATGATAATTAATTGTTGAATAAATTAAATTGATTTTCGATTAACAAAATTGTTAAGTTATTAATTATTAATTTAAAAAATTATTGGACTGCAGCATTCTAGAAATACCTTTTTACGGAAATACATCTTGCAAAGTTTCGATTTATTTTCAAGATTGTTTTTGTAAATTAATTTCGTAAGCTTTTGATAATTAATTTAATACCGAATTTCAAAGTATTTTAATATCAATTCGTTTTTCGTGGAGCGTCGACTCTTCGTTCTAACCTCGAATATATTAGTGTACTCACTCTTCAATGTCGGAGACAAAATCGGTCGTAAATATACCGGGCTCAAGAAGTTTACTGACGTTTTGCTGCGAAAACAGAAGACCGTCTTTTATGAACTTTGCGAGGATGACGCGTACCACCTCGCCGAGGTACTTCCCGGCGATGTATTTTTCGAACCTGCCGATTACACGTTCAATCGATTCAATAATAACAATAACACTCAAACGTGGGCTCATTAGAATTTTTGATTTAGAGATATATGAGACTCACGTGAACGAACTGACGATTAGTGAATTCGCATCGTTTTCTCGATCGAAATCCGTCTTGATGAAATCGAGAACACCGTTGTCCCCGAAAGCACCCCACTCGATGTCGATGATGACCTTGAAAAACATCCGATAACCATTCGAATTAAAACGAGGATCGAAGTCAATTATTCTTTCTCTTTCGATCATAAGTTTGGGTCTATTTGGGTTTAAGTGTATTACTTCGGGTTAGTTCGGGTCTTTTTAATGTCTGGTTGGGTTTGTTTGGGTCTGCGTGAATTCATCGGGGTTTGTACGGGTCTTTTTGGGTTTGGTTGGATTTTTATTGGATCTGCGTGAATTTGTTTGGGTATGTATGAATTCGTTTGGGTTTATTTGGGTCTTATTGGGTTTGGTTGGATATTTTTGGCTCTGTGTGAATTCGTTTGGGTTTGTTTGGGTATGTATGGATTCGTTTGGGTTTATTTGGGTCTTATTGGGTTTGGTTGGATTTTTTTTGGCTCTGTGTGAATTTGTTTGGGTTTGTTTGGGTATGTATGGATTCGTTTGGGTTTATTTGGGTCTGCGTTGATTCGTTTAGGTTTGTTTTCGTTTGTTTGTCTCTGTGTGAATTCTTCTGGGTTTGTTTGGCTCTGTATGGAATCGTTTGGGTTTTGTCGCGTTCGTTTGAGTTTGTTTGGGTCTGCGTGGATTCGTTTCGATTTGTTTGGGTCTGTGCTAATTCGTTTGGGTTTATTCGGTTCTGCGAGGATTCGTTTGGTTTCGCCTAGTACAATAGGAGATCAATAAAATCCTCAACAAAAAATGAATCTCCTCATATATAAACTGACTTCTCGTTCGCCGTGTCTCTCAGGCTCCCAATGTTCGACTTTGTCGGCTCTTTCGAGGTAGCAGGCGTTACTTCCGGTACCGAGGATCAGCCCGATCGCGGTATTCGGATCCTGGGTCGCACCCTGTAGAAGAGTACCGGTTGTGTCGTTCAACACGGCGACAACGTTAACGCGAGTGTCGCCCCTGCGAGCCAGGGCGTCTCGAAGCAATTTAACCGCGTCCACGTTGACGACGTCCGGACAGTTGAAGCTTTTGGTCCACGTTACGAGTATCCCAACGTCCAGGGAATGCTGAATCATTGGGAACGAGAACGTGAAACCTGAATGCACATCACACGAACAAACTTCAGAATATTTTCAGCAATCATCGTTTTTTTTTTTTATTATTTATAAAATCAAATTTATCTTTTCGAAACTTAATTCTAAGAGTGCATACTGGGTTGTTTTGACCCACCATTTTTTCCGTGTATGAATTGACGCATACCCAACTTTGAACGAATTTTTTGCCATTTAATTTTCATTTTCGTTAAAAAATAAATTTAGGTCCAAAAATATGAATCGTTTCCTACAAAAAACGTTTCTACAAACAAAAATTGCATATTTGACCGAAATACGATTTGAAAAAACGTCATGGGTCATATTGAGCCAGTATGCACTTATAGGTTGGCGCCGGAAGTGCGCACTCGATGGGATAATATTAATAAATCGCTGGAAGAATATTGAAAAAAAAAATTGTCAAAATTGTGCTTTCCATTTGAATTAATTTACCTAAAGGAAGCTCTACATCCTGAAGACCCTCGCTGATTACAAAATTGCTGACGCACTCCGCGAGGTAATCAAAAAGCGGTAGCCCGGAGCCCATTCTCAAATGGGCCCCGATGTGACACAATTTTACGTCCTCCCTTACGACTTTACCGTTCACAAGTTCGAGCAGTAAAACCCGAAAATTTGTGCCTCCAAGATCAAGGGCCAAAAAGAGACCGTCCTCTGTAAAAAAAAAAAAGAAATCGAAATTCATCGATCGAAAATCTAAAAGTAAAATATGAATAATGTGCGAAGTGCGTTCTTGAATATTTCCAAGGAGTCTGGTGTATCGGCAGTTTACACCAGTCTAAAAATCGCTTGAGTCGATTTGCGCCTGCGCTATAAGCGCTTGAGTTTCACCGTGCGCTCTTTCAAACGTGTTAGAGCGGGCGAGAAAAAAAAAGATTTTTGTTCGCACGCGATTTCGGCGTCATTGGCGTTCATTACGTACGTAGATAATTTCAAATTGCGGGCATAAAAGAGCGACTGGTTTCCCGTGAGACCGTCTTTATCCGTCTTCATCGTTGGATTTTCCATCTCCTCCCGAACCGATCTTTAACGAGGGCTGCGCTCTTTTTCTCGTTTTGCTTTGCGCGGAGCTCGATGTAAATACTCGGCAACTTCCTCGATGCGAGAAAGAGAGAGAGAGAGAGAGAGAGAGACGGACGAAAATATTTACCGAAACTTACGCGATCCCAATCAGTCCTCTAAACATCATTGCGCAACTCCGTTGCGACCGTTCCGTCAACGTTGATAATATTTTTCTCATGTTTCGTTGAACGAGATAATTATTGGTTTTTTTTTCCTTAGACCAAAGACCTTGTCACGCGATTTGTAAGGCAGGGAAACTTCCGTGTTCTTTTTCGCCTCGTTATTTTCAAATAGTCAATCACACGAGAGTAAGTCACCTGTTCCATCCGGTAATTCGGGTATGTAGGTGTTCTCCATCTGAAGCGAAGACGGCTGTTGGTGGATACCCTTCTCCATTTCCGAAACAAATACGTCCTGAATCTTTCTCACTGTAGCTGCGGAAAATCTCATTTTCGCCAGCTGATTCTCGACCTGTTGAAACCAATTTTTCAAACATTATTTATTAGGTTTTATTCATTTTTTACTTTACTATGAATATGTGGTTTTTATAATTTTTTAGTTATTTAGGTATTATTCATTTGTGTATCCATTTATTTATTTATTCATAAATAAATATATCAATAAATATTTTTGTTGATAAATGAATAAATAAATGCCTGATGTATTTAAATTATTTATTTATTTACTCATACATATTTGTTTCTATTATTTTCAATTAATCAAATTACAAAAGTATGTGATTTTTTATACGATTATTTATACGATTGTCGATTTTATGGATTTTGAACGTATTTGCTTTGTCACTTTTACGATTATTTGTTTATTATAATCGATTTTTAAAATCGGCAAATTTCGATTCTTTCCTCGAGTTGTACGGACCTGTAACTTCGAGCACACATTCTTTACATACCTGCGGTGTATTCTCACTGACAGGTAGGCAAACGCTAAATCTCGTATTCCCTGATACGGCCATTATCACTGTGTAATGAACGCTCACTTCTTCAACCCGAGTATTTTTGGGATAACGAAATAATTGATGCACGCATACCCGCAATCGCGCGATAAAATCAATCAAGTACAAATTTTGAGTAACTCTGCAGACGATCCGCGGTTGTAAACTCTAGCCACATATTGACGAAGCGTCAATATTCCGCACCCGTTAAGAATCGCATTTGCACCGATAAGGATAATTGATTAATTGTGGTATCGTATGATTTCTTTCTATTTGATTTTCATTTCATTTCATTCGATTTTTATTTAAGTTTATTTTGCTTGTTATTTAGTTTGACTTTTGTTTCATTTTATTTTGATTTTTATTGCATTTTATATTTATCACAATTATGAGGTGTTCAGAACCTCGAAAATGTTCATTTTTTTCGACAATTTACGGAAAAAATGGTTTCTCGAAAAAATTCGAAAATTTACAAGCATTATTTCCAAAAATATTTATGCAAAAATTTACAATCATTATTTCCAAAAATATTTATGCACCATTTCGAAAAATCTTGGAAACCGAAAATTTTATTTGTTGAATTCGAAAAAAAAAGAATTACTTTTCACGCAGTAACCTCGAAACATCCGGCAGACTTTTATTAAAAGAAAAAAGATTTGCGTCGAAAATATAAATAAGTTTGGTGGAGGAGATTAGTGGAAACAATGAGAAGGCATTGGTCCTCTTATCAATTGTGCGCGACGCATTACGCAACGCGAAAGTCTCCTGCACCGTATACCGAATCTCGTAAATTATTCATCGCCCGTTGAGTTAAATTAGCGCGAGTCCGCAAGGGTCCCCGCCCGATTAGACCAAAATTAGACCAATCGTCCAAAGACCAATTTTCCAACGGACGCTCGACTTTGCAAACGTCGAGCTTCGTACTCCTCGATTCTGCATTGTCGCGATTTCTTAAATTGAATCGGACGCGATCCGATGCTATTTACTGCGATTCGTTCATTAATTCGTTCAAATACGTATTATTTCTAAAAATGAAACAATTCATTTTTTAAATGACATATTCAATGGTATAATAAAATAATAATTTATTAATAACAAATTATTATAAAAAGTAATTACTATAATCAATAATAAAATTAAATAAATGATAAATCATTCAATTCAATGAATTATTATTTACCTATTTATTTAAATACTTATAATTTATTTAATAATATTTAACAAATCAACAATGTAATACAATCAACATAAAATATATTTTAAAAAATTTAATTAAAACCAAGTATTAAATTTACAAAATTCATTACAAAAATAACTTTCAAGCTATCAATTCCAAGATCATTTTTTTTAACGGGAAGACCCAACGATCCCCCAAAAAAAAACCAGTACTCATCACCGAATTTCCAAGTACCCGAATACGTAACTCGATGCCTCGTTAATAATAGTGGCAAAACGAGAGGGATTTGCGCAAACCGGGAGAAATAGAGAAAATCTTGGTTCGAGCGAATGCAGCGATAACCTCTCGCACCGAGTCTCGATACTCCTCGTTATTCAACGAGTTTATCGCGCTCTATCGCTCCAGCTCGTGTTTCTCGAGTCAAAGAAATTCCCCATCCTGCGATTGACCCTAGGGTTCAAAGATGAGAAAAAGAAATTGACACAAAAAAAAATTAAAAAAAAAATATGACGAATAGGCGATAAGGGTACGATGTACGAAGAGCGTAGACGGTCCGGCTTCGTTAAATTACGTCAATCGTATAATGAAACCGACTTGTACAGAGAGCCTCCCTTCGAGTTGCATCAAACTCGTGGGCCATCGATCGATCTTTGCTGTCTCTTCTTGCTTCAGCCCTCAAAAACAATATCTCGTTCCTTCCATCTTCTTTCTTTTTTGTATTTTTTCTTTTTTTAGGGTTCCGTGCCTCAACAGAAAAAAAAACGAAACCCTTATAGGATCGCTTTGTTGTCTGTCCGCCCGTCTGTCAATACCCATTTCTCGGGAACGCGTCGAGATATCGAGTTGAAATTAAAACCATATACCTCGAAACTCTAAAAAAATCAAACTTTTGAGTTAACGTAAAAAAAAAAGATACGGCCGTTTATGCCGCAATAAAAAAAAACGTATATTTCAATTATCAAGGGAATTAAAATTTATAGGGTATTTTCCGTTTACCTAGAACTATGAAATTTGCCGAGTTGTAACGTTTTAAACTACAAGTACAGAGAAAAATCTCTAAACTATACATTTGTGATTAAATCTTTTTTCAAAAACTCGGTACAAACTGCGAGATTTAATTTCTGTATTATTTGTAATGTGTACCTACAAATTTGTACGGAACCCTCGGTAGGCCAGTCCGACTCGCACTTACCCTCGTTGTTTTTTTTTCTTACTCAAAATTCACGTCGCGAAAACAGCTTTTTTTTGTACGTGTGTTTCTCCGCCAGAAAAAAAGTGATCCGTTTGACGTTGTGTGCGTTTAGTTGGTGCCCTCTTCTTCGCCACTTCAGATACTTAGGGTTAATTCGCGTGACGACCATAAACCGGGCTATTATTAGTCTCGTTATACGGAAGGGCGATCCGACCAATAATGGATATATATATATATGTGTGTGTGTGTGTGCGTGTGCTGCGTATATATAATTTTATATGTACAGGGTGTACCAGGACGGAACGTTATCCGTGAAATGGGGGGTTGGGGTGAAATTCTGAGTCGATTGATACAAGCATACACGACAACCTGATCAACCCCTGAATTATTATTCATTTCTAAAGGCTTCTAATCAGGCGGGATTACGATTGAGCGGGATTACGTGGGTGAGCGATACGCACGTGAGGTAGTGCCCGACCCAACAAAACCCAAACTCGAAATAGTTATTATTTTTGAACGTTGAGTGTCATATCGCAGATCTATATTGATGTATTTTTATACCTTGAAGACAAATCCACCATTTAATTCGCCTTGAGCTCTTAATTTCTAGAGATAAATGGCAAAAAAATATTTTAAACAAGTTTTTTGCATTTTCCCGGTCTAATTTTGTACTTTCGACAAAAACTCGAGTATATTCGTAATCAGTGGAAAAATTTCGATCAAATGCAACCTTTTAATACTTACAAACAGAAAAAAAATTTGTTCGGCCTGCCAGGCCACTTTTCCGGAATTTAAAAAATCACGATATTTCAAAAGGTCGTAGGATGGCCTTCTCGTAGGCTGTGGGGATTCAATAGGGGGGTTTGGAAAAGGGTTTTGCCTGACTTGAATAATGGCGTTGGATTCGTATCGATATCGCTAATAGTTTTCCTGGAATGTCCACTTGAAAAATCGCAAAAAAGAGGCAAAGGGGTATGGAAAAATTTGCAAAAATCGATGGTTCAACTTTGAAATTCTGCCAAAAATCGAAAAATCATCGGATTCTAATGATCAAAAAAGCATTTTGAAGGGAAAATCATAACGAAGAGATCGAGCACAGAGTGGAGTACCAAATCCCAAAGAAAAAAACGTTATCCACAATCCAAAAAATGTTTGGATAAAAAATTTTTTTTTTTATTTGTCCATTTAGATGTAATTTGATCCCCTGAACACGAATCTACCATTAATTTCCCCCAAAACAAAAAATTTCCATTAAAAAAACGTGGAAAACCCACCATATTCACCGGACGTTTTTTTCTCATTCTAATAAAAAAAAATTGTAATTTTATGCTAATTTGTGTTTTTTTTTCGGAATATAATAATTGTTTGAGTTTGTAAATCGATGAAAATGATTTATCGATGTAAAAGAATTTCATCTCGTTGACTAGTCTTGGATTGAATTTCAACTCACCTTTTGTCGTTTGACATCATCCGCAATAACGAGGGGCGAAACTTGGATCGCCTCGTGCAGTACTCGCTCGGTGGGCGCCATTGTCATGTAATTACCGTTATCCTTTAATCCTGCAATTATAAAAACATTAGGACTTGTTCGTTAAAAAACGTAATTAAGCAATCAGTACAATTGGTAATTAGTACTTAGCGATTATTTTCAATTTTTAAATATCGTATATATTTGCCCCTTTATTATATATGACAAACAATTATGTATAAATATAATTGAAAATACTTAATAATAAAACGTTAATTTATTAACAATAATAATCAATAAACAATTAATCATCAATACGTCAATTTGTTTATTTTGTTCACCTGTCATAAATATTCAGTGTACGTATGAATGATGCAACAATAGCGAGAGTTCCCTGCTTTATCATCATCATTTTTTATATTTTCTATTACCAAAGATAAATAGTAACCTTTTTTAATTAACTTTTTTCCATCCATTCTCGAAATCAATAACAGAAATGCAATAAAAAAAATGAATACATAAATAACATTATAATATAATATAATAGTACTGGTTAATATTTGTTGTTTAAATTGCAATTTTTTAAAAATCGTAATCGTGAGGTGGGGGGGTTTCGATCCTAATGAAAATGAACCCACCGTGCCCCTCGATGGAACTAGAACTTTTTTTAATCCAACGCTCCATACCGGGAGGTAGAGTCGAACGCAGTTGAGAAAACAAGAATGTTTGTGAGAGTTTATCGAACTATACACGCGACGCCAAGAGACCGGACGACCGCGAGCTTGTGATCGTCAACCTTGACTGATCGACCGCGGTGTCGAAAATTTTCATAACAATGCCACGACGGATCTTTCGATATTATTGGAACTCGGCGAATAGCTGGATTGTCGCTAGATATTTTTTCTTAGTCGAAGAAAAAGATTCTATAATTATGGTAAAAACAAATATATATATATATATATATATATATATATATATATATATATATATTTTTTTTTTTTGTTTACATAGATTTATGAAGAGACAGTTATAATATATGTTTATCATAAAAATATAAAAATAATATAGTTTATTACGTTTTAATTATAAATAAATTTATATTTACTTATAAATTTGTTTATAATAAAAATGTTTGTTGTTACAAAAATTGAGATTTTTTTTTATGAGTTCACTTTTCGATAGACTGGCAATTTTAGTCTCGTTAATCAGTTAGTTTTTTCTTTGGGAATGGACTTGAAAAATTCTGGAAAATCGTATATTTCACGATTTCGAAGTTCTTGTGCTAAAACTTCAAAAAGATACATGGCCACCATACACGTACATATATAGACACATAAAACAACACTTTTTTGTAAAAATAACGATCGCAAAGATTTGTCACGTCACTCGGAGGCGTACAGTGGGTCGCGCTACCGGCGAGAAAACTGTTCACGAGGTAAAGTACACAATCGTTACATCGGACATCGCCCAGGACAGAACGGGAGAGCCCACACGTGGCCCGCATGCGCAAAAATTTCTGTCCTCCCCGTTCATTCCCCGGTTTTATCGTCAATGATTCGAGCGGATAATGCGCCGAGTCGAGTTCACTCGGGTTCGCCCAGTCGATATTGGAATAGTCACGAAACGGTCTCTCGCGTCAAATAACACGAACGTATCATTGGAAACTCGATCGGGTCAGAAGAGCGATTTTGCTACGAGCCCTTGATCTCTCACCCCCTTAAAAATGGAAAATTCCATTTTTTAATAGTTGCTTAATAATTTCCATATTTTTTTCATTGTAATTTCTGTCTTCCATTATTAATTGTTTTTTCTCAAAGATAATTTCCATTTTTTAATCATTTAACAATGGAAAAATCATTGATTTTCCAATTTGTGTTTATTCCAAAAATGTAATGATCACTCATTTTCCATTTCTTAATTATTTACCAAAGATGGAAAATTCATTCATCTTTCCGTTTCTTATTTATTTTTTAAAAAGTTAAATATTCATTCCATAGTTTTTTTTAATTTTACTACGGTCGCGTGACACGTACATTTTTCATTTTTATCGATCGAGTTTAAAAACGGATTTTAAAAAAAAGGGAGATGGAATTTTCCAATAGCGAGTCACAAAATTGTAACGCCCTTTTATCAGCTTGTTCGATAACGTTTTCTTTTTTTTTTTCTTTTTTTTCTATACACCGAGATTATCAGTAGACACGAGACGTAATCGATAAAACACGTACGGACCCTAAAATTGACAATTTCGAGTACCCCGAGGATACCCGCATCGATCTCGATACCAATGGAGAAATCGTCGATGAACGAGACCCGCGCGAATACGTGGTATGCTCAGAGTTAGTCACCCTCGTCGCTCGCACTCTCCGATCACGAGAGCACTCGATTGAATTCTTTTTTTCTTTTTTCGCTGCTCTTCTCACGTGCGACGTCGCACGTGTGACGTATCGCCGTCGCGGTGGTAAAAACGATCGATTTTAATCAATTTTAATTTAATTTTAATCAGAGACATTTTAATTTAATTTTAATCAGAGACAAATTTCCGAAAAAACCCAGAATTCAGGGTTAATTAAAACGAAACGAAAAAAGAATAATTATTATTTTTGAGGGATCTTTAAGATTAATGGGAAAGTCGTTTGGATATGATTGGAATCGTTTATTATAAATACTAATAATAATTTTTTATTTTTTATTGTTTTTATCGTTAACATCGTTAACGGTACTATCTTCATTGCTAAATCCTTAAACTGAATATTTTTTTAACATTCTTGTGTTTTTTAGTTGTTTTAGGTTATAGTTGCATTTTTTAAAAATTATTTTTGATATATTAATAATAATAATAGAGTTTTATTTGCACAACTTCGGATATACGTTTTTTACAAAATCTCCTTCCTTGTAATCATTTCTTATCTCCAACATAATATTTTTGTTATATTATTATTTTATTAAACTCTATGTCGTTACTTTGACACAATTTTTGTATCATCTGAAATTGTCAAAAACTTTTTTACCGGAACATAATAATATCTATCATCATCATCATCATCATCATCATCATTATCATTATCATTATCATTTTCCAGGATTGGATTTTTCCAAAAAAAATCGATCTAATTCCAAATACATATATTTAATATCATAAAGTTCACAATCAAAGTAAATATTTTCATTATTATTGTTATTATAAATAAATAAATAAATTGTTATTATAATAATAATCATACACACATATATATATACATATTGCTTTATTTAATTTATTTATCAGTCGTAGACTTTTCTTCTTAACTCGTTAATCTTCTTATTTGACAAAAGTACATGGATAAAAAAAAGTTTGGGAAAATGAGGGAGGAGCGTAACATTTATTAAAATCAATTGAAAGGTGTAAACGTCAGACGCGACCATTTAGCGAACCGAGCCGGGAACATCCACTCATATGTAAGTATATGACGGCTATAAAGTATATAAAGGTTTATGTACAGCGGCGTACGCGTGACGTTTATACCGTACATATGGGTGAGCTATTACAATTCAGCGCCTCTATAAATCATTTACTCGCGCGTTATCGCCAAGCTCCGATTGTACACAGTTAAATAAATATACGATTCAAATCCAAGCGACACGATGAATTTTCAGCCCCACTCAACAAATGTGAAAAACTCTATCCAAGAAAGGGAGAAAGAATCTTTCAGATTTTTATCTCAAGATAAAAAAAAATCTTTTAAATTTTTAATGTTTTAATCTGTAAATAAAGATCTAAAAATCTTCGTCGAATTTTTATTCCAATTACAATCGAGAAACCGAGATTTTTAGTTTTTATCTCAAGATAAAACAATCTTTGACATTTTTTCCGTTTTATTCTTTTTTTTTATCGACATATACGTATATATCTATATACATATACCGATTATTATATAAGTACACATTTTTTTATTGTTATCTCTAGATAAAGATCGAAAAATCATCTTCGGATTTTTACTCTAGAAAAAATCGATAAACCGGGTCATAAAAATCTAAAAATATAAAAATAATTTTTGTGTTCGTTCGTGGAAAAAAATGTTTACCCATTGGGAAGAATTTGATGTATTCACCCATGGAAAATCGTGTCAAGATAAAATTTGACACGCGGAAATATGTTTTTGGTTTGCAAATTAAAATGACTTTAGGAATAAAATTTTGTTCTTTTTAACGACGTACTTATCTACAGTTTTGGGTATAGATGATTTCGAAAATTTCACAAAATTGTTGGAGTATTCGAACATTTAATTATTGTAGTGAAAATCCATTTTTTTGTAAGCACTTTTGGAACGCTATATTAAGAAACAATTTTCCAATCGTGTTCCGAGTACAATTTTTTAAAATAATCCTCGTTAATTAATTTATTTAATAAAGAAATTTATTTTTTTAATAAAGAAATTCATCGATCAATAATTGATTAATACTAATGAAGTTTTGATTTTTAATTTCAATGTTACATGAAAACTGTCATTGAAATAAAAATAATTGAATAATCAATTAAAATCGATGAAAAGTGGCGAAATCGTAATAAAATTGATGCGTTGAAGTTAGTTCACTCTCTTATCGATTATTTGGGTGCATTTGAGTATAAAATAAATAAAAAAAAGATTTCTGCGGGCATTTTGATTGTTCATTCGTAAGTCGCGCATTATTCAACGACCCGCCACATTTCGTAAGACACCAATTGAGAAATTCCGCTCAAAGGTTGCTCCCGCCGTTGGCATTTGATCTACGCGCGGTCATTATTACCAGTAGAAGAAAAGAGCGAAAAAATAAAAAAGTTATCGTCGTCGTGTATCCATCGCGAGATTACTCTCGTCAATTTGAGGAACGCGTGCTCTTGAACGAGTCATTTATTTGCGTCGCGACGTCCGCACAGAGATATCTCGAGTTATCTCGATTAAACATTTTTTTCCCTTTCTTTCATTCTAATCGTCAACGATGGTAATTGCACCGGCGAATCGAAAAGAGACAACGAACATTTATCAAAAGCGAAAAACTTTTTTTCCTTCACTAAAAGGGATTGGAATAATTTAATGGCCAATTTCCACTAATGACTGACTATCAATATTTTTCCAATCAAATTGATGTAATAAATTATATATCATTATATTTATTATATTTATTATACTCAACATTGTATAATTTAATTTCTAACTTCACAAATTTTCAAAAAAGTCATAATAATAATAAATCATTTTTCAATCAGTCGATCCAAAATATTAAATTTAATATCTCGAATGATTTTCATAGCGAAAAAATTGATACAATTTTTTTCAATAATTCGAGAATATCACTTTTCGATTAAAAGATTCGAAATAATAATGGGTAAAAACCCACAATGTATAAAATCATAATTACTTCATCATTTTTTGATTTACCTATTGAAAAACAAAAAATCTGTTTTTCTAAATTATTTTCGTAATTACAAATTTAAATTAATGTATTCAAATATACAATTTTGACAAAAACCATTATACGAATTAAATATTATTTCTTAAATTATTCAATAAAATCCATATTCATTAAAAAAAGAAACTCGAAGAAAACATTTTAATTTTTTTTGTTCTATTTCAATCACTAGCCAATTTTTTTGAAAAAGTAAACATGAAAAATCGGTGCTTTTCTCAACAACGAAATACCACGCGCTCTATTGTGTCGATCGGCGCAGTATTACGAAGCGAAAAAAATTGCCGTGCTCCCGCCTCGAGATTACGTACGAAAGGAAAAAAAAAACGAGAAAAAAGAACCGCGAGGCTACTAAACGTGGGAGTACGGTATATCCGAGAGATCGAGGCCATCGTGGCATCGACCATCTGTAAAGTTCTTCGAGCGAAATCTCCACCACGTGGCATCTAAGTCGGCTCTCAAAATCCCCCACCACCTTCCCTGCTATTAGCGTCAACATTCGCTCTGAATAATGCATAATCTCTTTTTTCAAAAACCCTTCACCCCTCCCCGTCTCTCTAAAAAATTGTCCAAGAGCAATTAATTTGAGGAAGGAATAAATCGGTCGATCTTTATTTGCGGATATAATGCGAGGAGGAAAAAAAATTTAATCGGGTGCGACAAAAAAGAGTTTCACTCACCGTCGAGGAAGGTCGTGTATCATCTACGCCGAAGGTGCCGACAGATCGATATTTTTTCTTCCCGACAGCAAAAACAATCACAACTAAATAATTTAGCGGAAATGAAAGAAAAAAAAAATAACGAAACGAAAAGAACCAAGAAAACGAAATCCACACTCGATTTCGATATTCGATTCCGTCGCGATAAATTTTCAATGTCGTGTTTTTAGATTTCGTTTAGGTTTTCTCGGGTTTGTTTTTCGTAAAAAAAAAAATGTTTTTTTTTAATTCCAAAACTTGCTTTAGAATAAATAGCGTTTTTATCCTAAAAACTGTTTTTTTATAATTGTTTTTTTTAACCAATGGTCCAACTGTTCGAAAACTGTTTTTTTATTAATCGTATTTTTGTTGTTATTTTTCAATTAATTGTCCAGCTATTCGAAAACTGTTTTTTTTAAATCGTTTTTTTTCTTTGGTTTCAAAAAATGGTCCAAACGCTCGAAAAGTGTCCAAAGCGTAATAAAGAATCACTGCGTCGCACTCTCCTCGTTTAAAAATTGTTTTTTATCGTCCGCGTGAAATGATTTGCGTCGTTAATAAAAATGATCGTTTCATTGATGGAACATTTGAGTTTGCGTATTTTTCTTTTAGTGGCGAAGAAACGCGCGACGATCTTAACGAGCGCACCGCGTACTATCGTCGTCGCACGGAAAACGATGTTTATATACGGTTCCCGGTGGTGGTAGATGAGCCTGTAGCAACGTTTCGTACGTATCGGACGGCAACGAACCGAAAACGTCGGTACTGGCCGAGCCTCCGAGCCGGGCTCCATCCCCACCCGGCGATCCTTCTTTTTCTCGTTCTTGCCGCCTACCGCATGGACTCTCGCGTATCCCCCGTGCCGTACGAACACGACCCGGCTACGCCGGATAACTCGTCGTGATAAAATTGCACGCGCAGCCCGCGTACAAAATGTTGGAATGCGGCAGTCTATCAGTCGTCGTGTGACGATTCGATGTGCATTTCTTTCGTTTGAAGATCTGTGTCTATGTGTCACGTGACACGCCGAAAAAAATATCAGTGTTGTTATAAAAAAAATTACAACAATTGTTGTTATTTTAAAACTATTAACAATAATAAGAAAATCTATCATTATCGTCATCAAACAATTATGACTATTATTGTTATTTTAAAAAATATTAATGATATTAACAAAGTCTATCATTATTGTGATAAAAAAATTACAACGATTGTTGTTATTTAAAAATGATTAACAATAATAAGAAAAACTATCACTATTATTATCAAACAATTATTACTATTGTTATTTTAAAAAATTTTGATGTTAACAAAGTCTATAGTTATTGTTATTAACAAATTACAACAATTGTTGTTATTTAAAAATGATTAATAATATTAACAAAATCTATCGTTGTTGTTATCAAAACATTATCATTAATGTTGTTATCACTATCATTGAACTATTGTTGTCGCGTTACAATTAAACATCATTATTGTTGTTATAGAACATTTTTACGAATGTTTGTTAACAAAAAGTCGTTATTAGTGTTGTTTTAAAAAATATCACTATTGTTATCACAAAATTATCATTATTGCTATAAAAAAAGTATCATCGACGTTATAAAACAATTATGGTTATTAGCGTCATACAAAATTATTATTACTCTTGTTGTCAACAAATTATTACTATTGTTAAGAAGAACGAATGCATTAATAATAAGGCAAATCAATGAATAATTATCATCACCGAGATTACGATTACTCGATTATCGTTATTATTTTCTACTTTATTACCGGAAACCCAAAGAACGATCCATATTTTAATGACTCAAATAAAATCAATCGAAACAATCGTATCGATTATTATCTTAAACTTTTTTTTTTTTTAAATAGGAAGATGGAAATTCGAATTGAATTTTATTTAGAGATAGACGATAAGTCAAATTGAAAATTAATAGAAATTAAACAGATCAATAAAATTAACAATTCATTGATTTCTTTTTAAACTAACATTTGACGTTTTGAGATAGCGAATATGTGAAGCAGCGTTTTCATTCAGTATGGAAACAATCGATCGTCCCTGCGTACACGCGTATGTGAACGATCGCCGATGATTCCCCCCCCCCCCCTGCGCCTCTTTCCGTTCCTCCATACATGAAAAGTACGTACATAATCGTTCGCGTCGTATTTACCATAAGACACGGGTATGCGTGCATTAAGCAGGCACGCAACTCGCGCTCCGACACGTGGTGTACAGGTCGCGCAATGGCGCTTCTCGATTTTCACGATCACTCTTACTTTTTATTCTCTCGCCCGAGAGAATAAAACGTACCGCGTTCTCCAATCTCCTCGATACGAAGGAAAACCGCGTTCGGCGTAATTCGTCACCTAACCGCAAACGTCTCGTCGTTGTTTCTTCGTTCAGGTGCATTATCGGGGGCACACTCTCGCTTGACGTTTTCAACGAACCGTATACTTTTTTCCTGGTCTTATCGGAATCGCTCGCTAATTTTTAAACGAAAAGGTCGCTTCACTTTTTCGAATAAACAAATTTTCTAACGACGGATGAAATCGAAATATTGAAAAAAAAATAGTTTTAAATTATTTAATATTTTGGTTTCTTAACAATAATAAGAAAAACTATCATTAACAATAATAAGAAAAACTATCATTATTATTATCAAACAATTATTACTATTGTTTGATAATAATAATGATAGTTTTTTTTGTTGGTTTCAACCGAGTCTAAAGCTTTAACCTTTTAACCTCGACGTGTCACATTTTTATCATAACCTGAAAAATAGCCCATGATTATGGGATCATCGTGTCAAATTTGGTTAATTTTCTTTTTTAATAATTTTCATTTTTATTAATGTTCTTCAATTCACTCAATAGAATTCAATTAACCCCAACATTTTCAACCCAAACGAATAAACGTCTGAATGATACGTACATTATCGCCATTATTTATTTATAAGTCATTTATAATAACTTTATTATAAATTGTGAATTATAATTAATAAAATAATTTATATTATAAATGAATAATTATTTACTTATATTTATAAAATATAATTTAAAAAATTAAGTAAATATATTGAAATTCATCAATTTTTTATTTACTAATGTCCATTCTTGTATCGTCAAAGCAAAAAAAACCCTTAAAGTGTAAATTAACTGCAACATTTCTATCACGGAGATAGTTAAAATCTCATTTTTCACGATCGATCGTGTTTCGTTCTCACAGATTCACAAACGATCACAAACTTATGGATTTCGTCTTTGTGAGAAAGAAATACAGATATATATCAGCGTCCTGGATGACTTCCTCTCTTTATCTTGTGGCATCTCAGTTTTATTACTTCTTTCGTGTTCGCGCGAGACACGTACGGTTTTACGCCGAAAGGCGATTTCTTGGGGTCGTCCTCGCAGCATCCGCTCGTACGTTACGCAATACGCGACTAACGAGCACGTCGAAACTTAGCAGATGTCGGGCAATCGTTATCAGTATATTTCACAACGTCTCGAACGGTTTCTTTCACAATGCCGAGCCAACCACTCTCATTTCCCTTTTTCGATCGATTTTTTTTACAATCCAATTCGAAAGAGTAATTCGTTTATTTTGTTTTTGAAAGTTTTGTAGGGAAATGGAGTTAACTGTCTAGAAAATAGTTTATGAACAGTTTATAACAATTTATAACTTATTTTCTATTTATATATTTATATATTTATATTTTTATATTTTTATTTATTTTATAACAATAATTTGATAATGAAGTTTCGAAATTAAAGAGCGAGATTTATTTAAAAATGCAGGTTAAGGTTTTTATTCATTTTTTCACGAAAAGAATATTTATTTATTCATCAATATTTATTTGGTCCCCTTCGATGTAATTCCCCTCAAATATAACAGTTACCTTTTTTTTAACAGACCTCGTACGTGAATTTAACCATTTCGGTTGATCTTAAATTTTAAAAAACGAAGCATTTTTTGGAAATTGCCATTTTCGTACTCTTCAGAATTTCGATAGTTTCGCCGGTTCATTTTAACGACATTTTCAATTTACAAAAATGTTCAAGATCGAATCGACTGGATTTTTTCTATAAATCAAACCGTCCATTTTTTTAAAATTTCAATAATAATTTTCTCATTCCACAAGTGGTGTACGATTAAAATCGAATGCTAATCTCCGTAACTTTCAAAGTGGTCGAAGATACCGTGGACAAAAAAAAGTTATTTTTTCGTTGGACGATGACTCGATGGGAGCGAAGCATAACGAGCGAGAACAGGAGCTCGATAGCCACGGTTTATAGGACGTCGAGCAATTCGAGAACAGTCGTATCAATTCGAATAGACGTTGATTATATGTGACAACGAGATTTAAATTTAGATCGAACAATCGTTTCGTGTCGATTGGATCGATTTGTGGTCCGCATGAACTCTCAGACGTCATGTGACACGATAATTAGGCATCTGCTGCTACCCCATCTTTTCATCCATTCCCGCGCTCACTCTCCCTTTTTCTCTCTCGTTTCTCTGCTTTTCCTTTCAACGAATTAACCAGAACCAGAGAATACTTAAATTTTCAATTATTTTTCAGTACTCGGAATACTTGAACTTTCAAGTGTCTGAATAATCGAAGCACTTGAATTTTTAAGTATCTCTCAATACTCTATGCACTTTAATTCTCAATTACTTCTTTGAATACTTGTAATACTTGAATTTTCAATTATTATCCAAATGATTGTCAATTATTATCAAAAACTTGAAATGTTTGAATATTCAATATTTTTAAATACTTTAAATACTTGAATGTTCAATTGTTATTAAAAAACTTGGGATCTTTGAATTCTCGATTAATAATAAATCATTGAAATGCTTGAATAATCAATTATTTTTTAATACTTGAAACGCTTGAATTTTTATGTTTTTTATTTGAAAAATTGAAAGTACTTGAACGTTACAACCATCAAGTACTTTGTTTAAAAATTATTTTATTACGGTCGAGTATTCTTTTATTAAATAAATAAAAATGCTTTTTTTCCGATGGGCGATAAAAATCCGAAGTAAAATCCGTAGTCGTTCACTTCCGGCTACGACTTGATTCGAGCCGATAAAATAAAAGAAAAGATGGGGTATAAAATGATCGGGGCTTGCCCGGTTAGGTTGGCGATTATGAAAAATAATAAAACAAAATTTCGAATCGTATAAACTTTGGACTGTGACCGACGAGGGGTCAGTCCTCGGAGTCAAACGGATCACGAGCGATAAAACCCGAGGGCTCGACCAATTCTAGGGAACGCGAATGCCCAATCTCCTCTTCAAATTGTGTCATTCTAATTTTTTTTTCATATCGGACACACCACCGTTCTAATGCTCGTTTCGTCACTTTTCGTCCAACCCGCACGTTTGATTTACGAGATGACGAAAAACACGATTTATGCCGGATGAAAAATATTTTTTTAGATTATTAAAGTAGAGAGGAATATATATTAGATTGAATGTGGGACCGCCACATGGTCATTAATGACGTTGGAGAGACTCTTTTCTCGATTTAATCATTGGCATGATGAACCAAGCTAATTCAGGCTCCGAACGATTTTAGTCATTTTTTATGGTGCCGGGCATCGCTGATTAAGTTGAAGTTTATTTTAACTACATATTCCGCACACCTTTAGCAAACGAATAAACTACAATTATTTTAAAATGTCCATTTTTATTATTTTCTTTATGGCCAAAAGCAATGAAGGAACATGCAATTATTTTTACTCCTTTTTTCGCGGCCGGTTTGTTATTTTTGCATGCACGTTAAAAATTCTAGTTTAGTCAGTTGCCAGTGATACATTAAACCTCAACATTCAAAATTTGTTCTGATTTGGATGACCCATTGTTCGAAAATTCAACAGCAGCGCAAACCCATCTACTAATCGAGGTGTTCTATTCGACTGGTGTTTTTGTATGTTGAACGTGCATAAAATATATAATCAACAAATTATTTAATGCGTTCCAAGAGTGTATTTATTACGCCTGTCAAACCCTACATCAATATCTTTATTGATAACCTCATTAAAAATTCATAATAATAGTTTGCTTACATAAAAAAAAAACGTAATTTTGGAACTCCACTAAAAAATGAATGATCACCAAAGGGACGAAACTGAGCTTCATTGAACCTTTCGAAATATCTTAAAAATCAAATCCCCCACTGAAATTGAAATTTATTACTAACGCTTTTCTTAACTTTCTTAAATACCTATGTATACGTATACAAGTATATTTATTAAGCCCAACAAACTCTGAGTCAACATCTTCCTTCATAATCTCATTAAAAATTTATAAAGATAGACTTTTTTTCGTGCGTCGAAATCCTGCCCAAAGTCTGTTTTGTATTCCAGATACGAGGCTTCCGGGGACCTTTCCAGGATTTCGGCGAACCTGACGGGACGACGTTTTCGGTGAAAACGTCGCGATGAAGAGCGCTCTGCCCTTCTCAAACAAGAATCATCGTCGCCGCTCACGTTCCATTAAATTGGACTCGCTTTAATCGTCCGCTTAATCGGACTCTCGTGATTAAACGAAACGTTGCTCGGGCAACCTTCGCATAGTGAGAAATTCAAATTTATTAGAGGCCACTGACGATATCGGACAAATAACGTGACGACACTCGAATTCAATGCGCTAATGACCTAATGATCAATCTCAAGTAATCAGCGCGTGCAAACTCGAAAATAATTTTTTCTTTTTTTAGAAGCCAAATCGCGTACGTTTTTGCAAAAAAATTATTACGAAATGCGATCAAACTGGCAGGAGGTCATCGCCGAGTTCCTCGTCCCCGAAATCGTCGTCTCTTTTCCCGGCAGATGTCATCGGGCGCATCGGCGGAGGACCGACGGGATCAGAAAAATTCATATCTGCAACGAGAAATTGATATGATAATTAAGATATCAATATGATTATTATAATTAATATGAAGATGCAGCTTTCATCGTCGTTAGAACAGCTGATAAACCGTTTCTAATCTATCTATTAAATATATATATTTAATATATATATTTATAACTCCATTAATCTCGATTTGTTTACTTTTTTTAATGGTTAAACATCGAACTTTTTTAACGTCTTGCGATCAATTCGAATAAATGTTGTAACAGTCCTGAAATATTCAGTAAATTATCAACGTTTTAATCAATTTTAAATATCTTATTAAATAAAATCCAATCATTTTTAAATCCTTTAATGAACGATCATCTTTCCTTTGAACCATCGAAATTCTAATAAACATCAAATATTTTACTCTGAACCGAATAAATGTTCCGTCGGTACAATAAATATAATAGACTTTCAGTTAATGTTAAATCCTTCGATAAATCGTAAATATTTGTCGCAAACTCACCGTATTTCATTTAAATTCAAATATTTCAAGAAATATCAAATGTTTTTTTGATATTTTCAAAATTTTAATAGAACTCGATAATTTGACCAAATATCAAATATTTTATTCCAATAAATAAATTAAATTAAATTCATATAAATACAGTGAAATAATATAAAATTAAATAAATATAATATAAAATTATATATTATATTTATTACATACAATGAAAAAAATAAAAATTCTAAATAAAAAGGCCATTATTATTCCATGATTATTATTATTATTATTATCATCATTATTTCAAACCGAGATTAAATGTGTTTCTTTTCTTTTAGGTTCGAAATTGGTCGATGCTATTTTCGCCCGACTATACCGATGAAGTATCGGTGAATTGACGAATCGACGCCGCGAATAGAATCGCGAATCGTACAAACGCGTACATCATCGGTCCAATCCATTAGGATCGTAAGACCACCCTCAATAATAGAATTTTGAAGGGTACATCAATCCCGGTATATGATGCGACTGAGTTGTCACAGCCGTGAGATATATCGACAACGAGCGTTTCTATTCTACATGCAACTGCGTAATAGAAAATCCCGTTCGTTCGTACAAGTTGGGTAGAATTCCGCGGCTGTCCCGAAGATTTATGACTTCGTGCGATCCGCGCGCGCGGATACCAATTTGTCAAACACGAACAGTTTTAATCAAACACGTGCACGTATTACTCGACCCCGAAAAAGAAAACTCCCCCCTCTCCGACTTATTTGTAAATTTTCCAGTTAAATTTTTCGCCTGCTTGGTATTCTCGTTGATGAATCGTCATTGGTCGGTTGATTTCTAATTGAATCGGGTGGCTGCCTGAAATCTTGTTAGATTATTGAGAAGGAACGAAAAGTAAAAAAAACTAGAAATAAATAAAGAATATTGTAAAATGATTACGGAATCCATAAATATTTTTGGGATTCGAGTGAAATTTGTTTGGGTTTCGTTTGTGTTTTATTGCGAATTAGGTTGGGTTTGGATTCCGTTTAATTACGATATAAGTATTTAAGTTTGTTGGAATTTTAGATTAGTTGGGTTGGAGTTTGGGTTTGAGGTGAAGTTCGTTTAGGTTTGAGTTTATTTGGGTTCAAGCTTGGCCGAGTTTGTTCGAGGGTTCAATAACGATTTGATTATTTTTTTCATTTGTTTGGGTTTGGATTGCGTTCAAATACGATTAAATCTTTCGAGCTTGTTCGGTTTATGCTCGGTTTTACATTTTGTTAGGTTTGAGTGTTATTTGCGTTGAATTACGATTTGATATTTCAAATTTTTGTTGATTCGCAATGAGTTTAATTACGATTGAACTTTTCGGGTTCAACGTCTGTTTGAGATTTACCAGGATAGATTTATGTTCCACCCAAGCAAACACCATTTTTTAGGTTCGTTTCGGTTTGTATTCGCGCTCAACTAAAATGACAACATTATTCGATTTGAAAAACTAGACCAAACGTTATTTTGTAGTAATTACGAATGGTGATATCCTTTGAAAGAAAATTAAATACATTTAAAAAAGCCCACGTGCCTCCGAGGATTTTTGTTTTGTTTCTTCGTATTTTTTCTTTTTTTTCGAGCACTTTCCTCATTGGTCGACTCGAAAACAGCTTATTGAGCACGGAAAATATTTTTATTATCGATAACTCGAGAAACTACGATAAAGGATGAACTTTTCAGGCCTTTGACGTTCCATCGGATCATCTTGGATTTTTTTGTGTTTATTTACGTCGAATCCATGCGTTTACAATATCGATCGAGATAGGAAAGAGCTTACGAGAGTTCTCGCGTTGTTTGCTACAAACCTACACACTCGAGCGTTTCACGATGCTTTTTGTTTTCGGGGGTACGTCGCGGACGTAGGAAAACACATCGTATATCTGTCGTGACGAACGATTAACTCGATGGAGACGAGGGAAAAACTATATGAAATAATGGGGCACTACAGATACGCGCGAGAATGTTTTTGCGCGTGTGTGCGCTCGTGTCTTTGACGAATCATACGTTAGAGGCAAAGGTCATTGCAACAGCGCTCAATGCTGTGATAATCTGAATTGAATCCAATCGTTCAGTTGTCAAGGGCATCTCGGGACAAAAATCTTCGAAGAAACGAGCGTGAATCAAATAAAATAAAGCGTTCGTCCATAATATTGATTATTAATATTCATTTATTTTTATTATACCTTTTTATTCGTTTCTTCAAAAGAGACAAAAACGTTCGTCGAATCGAATTAAATTTAATTGGAATTTTGAAGCAAATGGAATTTCATTAAATATTTTCATGAAATTAAATTGGACATTTAATTCAATTAAATGCACTAGTTAAGAAAATGGAAATTCATTTAAAGTATTGATGAAAATAAAATGAAAGTTTTATCAAATATGATAAAAAATTTAATGAAACTGAATTAGAAATGTAATCAAATGAAATGAGACATTTCATTGCAAATTAACAAACAATTTCATTAAAATTAATGGAATTTAATTGGAGATTTAATTCTATTTCCCAAACTTCTACTCCGGTCCGTTAACGATACTCCAAAATGAAAAAAAACTACAAAAGGAGTTTATTTTTTCATGGGAATTCAATTAGGATAAAAAATTGTGTTATCAGTAAAAATGTAAAATTTTAGAATTATGCGTTTGAATGTTATATATTAATGTACATTTATTTAAATTATCTATCTTCGAAATTCAATTTAATACGTGAACTTTACACTTTACACTTTACGTGAAAGTAAAATGACATACGCATTATTATAATGCCATAGACCCAATTAAAAATGGAATGTCATTTAATTTTTCATACATTTATCGAAGGAAATGGCTTTCGATAAAGCAATATTTCTCAAAGTAAATAGAGAGAGATTGAAAGAGAGGAAGAGAGGATGTTTAATCGAACTGTCGATAAATTACAACCCACAGTTCCTTCCCACATGCCGAAAGAGGGGAATGTGTTGTTGATAAAATATCAGAAACGATACTTATTTTCCAACGAAAATACTTCATTTCCAATTAAATTTCAATAAGCGAATAGTTTTTCTTTAAAATTTCTTTCTTTCTGTTGGCACCAAAAAACTTTTTTTTATCTAAAGTTGATATAAATTTTGTTAAAAAATGTAATTCAACACAAAAAATTAGTTCCAAAGTAAAAAGAATACATTTCAAATCCAAATATAAATATACATAATAAATATAAATAAATATAAAAATGTACAAATATATAAAATCTATAAAATATAAAATAACAAATATATCCAATATTTAATTATACATTTATTGAACTCTTGTTACGGAATTTAGGATTTATTATTGATATTTAATACTTCCTGAATTCCAAAATATGAATTTTCGGTTTATTGCCATTCTCGATTTAAGTATTTTCCTTATTTTTACTATTTGTCGACCTAACGTTCTTTCATACCGGGCAATTGTAAAAAATCGTGCCAGAATACACGGCCCCCTATTTTTTTAGATTTTCTTGTGTACAAACGTTTTTTGTTTCGCGTTCACACCAACTTCTCGAAAGGATCAGCTTTTCAATCCTAACTTACCAGGATGGCCATTGATTTCCGGTTGGTATTCGGTTGGGCCATCCATCGAGGTTTGAACGCGAGTCAAACGGTTCCCACTGCTCAGATTGGCACGGTTCTCCTTGCGAATGGGTACGGGACTGGAACGGTTCTCAGAGCGAATACTCATTCCTGAACCTGCTCTTGACGAAGCCCCGCTGTTGCTCCTTCGCGAACCTGATCACAATCAATCCACCAGTTAATCGTTCCATTCTGATCAAAATCGAAGTCAAAATTATCAATTTACACAATTATTATTTATCTTGGAAGTTAAGGTGTTTTCAAACTGTCTTTACGCAAGCTTTTATTCAACGTGATTTGAAGAGAGTTGCAAATCGGAAAATCCATCACACACGGTCGTTATCACTCTTATCACTACCTGTAGTTCCAGGACGTGCCGAACCCTGACGTTCCTTCAATTCTTTCGCCCTCTCCGCTTTCTTGAGCTCGTTCGCGTACCTTTGGGCTTCCTTCAGACCAAGATCGCTGCACAGTCTTACGAGAAATTTTAGGCACTCGATGTTCTCAGGGAAACGTTTGTGAATGTCCTGATACTCGTTCAGGGCTTTGTGGAATTGTCCGGTTCTCCTGAGACAGGCCGCCACCAGGAGACGCCATCTTGGTTGATCGGGTGCAAGCTCGACCGCCCTCTCGAAATATCCCAAAGCCTTTTCCGCCACCTGGAAAACGCGAAGTTCAACATTTTCATACCCGATTTTTCGAAAATCGATTGGAGCTTTTTGTTAGCGACGACCCGATCGCCATAACTCATAATTCTGTTTCAAACAGAGAATTTTGAAAAGTGAAGCGCTTACTTGCATCGATATAAAGTAGGAGCCCAGCCAGTCGATCACTTCGTAATTAGCCGGATAAAATCTGTAAGACTGCGAGAGAGAAAAATTAACGTTGATATTTTTTTTTGGTTTGGGGGTATTAAATTATCGAACTTTTGGACATTTTTTGATGTCGTGAATTATAATGAAAGCTCTGATAGTCAAAGCACTGCCACTTGGCCACTTTTTAATTGATTAATGCTTTTGCACGTTCAAGTCCAAGCCTTGACAACCTTGTTATCGAATTTCAATGCGGTGATATGATTTCAATTCGCATTTCAATTTTAATTCGAATTTCAATTGTATGATAATTTCGATTGAAATTTCAATTCGATAATTTAAAAAAAAGAATTATTTATCAAATTTAATTTAGAAAAAATGAATTGAAGAAAATCAGACATTTTCATGTCAGCCACATTGGTATTTAATCATTGGGTGTTAAGTCCTCCAAGAAGACTCACGTCACTGTAGTACTGATAAGCCTGCTGCTTATCGCCAAAATTGTCGTACATTTCGCCCAACTTTTGAAGGACTCCGGGATCGGAAGGAACAATGCCAAGCAGTTGATTGTACCTGAACGAAAAAAAAAGTGAATCTTCTTCGATGAAGTAAAAAAGAATTTCAACGATCACAATCATCGGGCAATCGAAACAACGAGACAAACACGTTATAAAATAATGACGTTTGATCTCAGAATGAAAAATGGGTTTTAGTTGCGACCGAGGAACGAAGGGTTTGTTTACCATTCAGCCGCTTGATCGACGTCACTCATCAATTGATACAGATGCCCGATCTGATAGAGAGTCTGGGGATCGTGACGCGCGATGTTTCGAAGCTTCCAGAAGCATTCCAGGGCCTCTTCGTACATGTTTTGCCTTTTGTAGACCAAACCTGGAATTACAAGTATCAATTCATGAATAAAGTCAACTTGGCGATGTTTGAAAGCGTTGATAACGAAAATTGCTGAATTAATTTTATCGAAGTGTTCATCAATTCGGAATGATTCTCTTAAGGGGATTAAATTTCGACTGTAATTTTTTACTAAATCTGTATTTTTTTAAATTAAATCCATAAAACTTCGTATATGGCATTTTAGTTAAAAATTAATAATTGCGTATATCAAAATCAAGCTTTAAGAGAACTAAAACTGCTATTGCAATTTCTACGCATCAATGTATGAAAGTTTCTTCGCTTTTAAATTGAGAATAATAAAACCATAGAAATATTTACCCTTCAGCCTAAAAATTAAAAACGACCTATTTCATCACAAAAAATAATTCTTTAAGGGGTCAAAAGATATTTCGGCAAGAATTTCTCGATCGCATGATTTCGTGAGAGCGAAATTTTAAAATTTCCCTCGTGGATTTTTATGATTAATTAAATAAGGGTTGATTAAACTTTATTTCATTGATGATTCGAGCCTTAAGGGATGATTCAACTTAATTCGATTTCATGGCTGCCAAAAATTAACGCTTTAATTAGCAACTGGCTGAGCGGTCACCCATCCCGCTTCTGTTGAGAAGGTCTAGCGTTAAAGGCTTCAAGTTTGAATTTGGTGGTAAAGTCGAAGAAGCGTTGCGCACCCAAATTGTAGAGGGCTTGTACATGGCTGGCGTCGCTATCGAGCGCGCATAGCAATAATTCACGCGCCGTTTCCAATTCGCCTTTCTTGATGGCGCAAGCCGAGAGATTAACGTAAGCAGCCGCGTTGTAACTATCAGCCTTTCGCGCTGCCTCAGCGCAACGTTCCGATAGCTCGTAATCGCCGCGCTGTAAATAATAAACTTGAGCGATCCTCGACACCGAACTATTCCGTTACCTCCAAAGTGCGCATCAGCTTACGAGAAAATAGATGAACGAGAGCATCGTTGACGCGGCGCTGTTCGCTTTCGTTTCACGATTCTCGAAAACTTTGAGCGTCTCGATTGCCAGCTGAGTTTCCCGATTGTGAAGAAACACCATGGCTTTGTTGATCTCCAAATCGGCAGCAAGGGGACCGTAAGCTGATGATCTTATCGCCTCGACGCACCTGGTATTGCATTAAAAAATTTAATTAACATCTAACTTCATTAATGTTAATTATTATTTAGTTTCATTAAGTATTCACCCTTTTTTTATTCATTGTTATTAATTATCAAAATTAATGAACAAGATCAAGTTATTACCAAGCGAAGCCAGCTGAAAGCGTGTCCTCGATTACCGGAGCTATTAGCTTAGCCGCGCTCAAAATCGTTTTTTCAGCCTCGAGCTTCATTTCACGTTCCAATTTCGAGAGCTCGTCCACTTTGATAACCTCGTTCAGGATATTCGCTGCAACATCGTCCTGTGAATATTTTTCAACGTATTTAACCGCTTTTTTCCACGTTTATTTGGAGTTATTGAAAACTCGTTAAATTCACGAAACGACACACGAGATTTGATGATTTCTGAAAATCAATGAGTTATTTGACAATGCATCAGTGATTTTATAATCTTTTAAACGTTTCGTTTCTTTTAATTTATATTCCGATGTTCGATTCGTTTTTGAATTATCGAACGAGCTTGCGAAAGAAATCATGAAAAAAAAAAAATGGAACCACTGACAGTGCTCATGCTGTACTTGTCCTCCTGATCAACGTTCAACTGAACTTCGAGAAGCTCCAAAAAGCCGCGTTTCATTTTGTCCCGATGAGAGAGTGCGAAGTGACAGAGAATTGCGTGCAAGCCCGCTTTGAATTCTGCCCTTTCACGCATCACCCACTCGAAACTGTTCGCAGCCTCCTCCAAACGACCCATTTGCACGAACAGCATACCGATGTTGTGCATTATCTTGATCCTGCGAATACGTCAAATGAATTTTTGATTCAGCGTTTAAAATATAATTTTGTTTAAAATGAAATTTCGTTTCAAATGCTATTTTGTTTAAAATATAACAATTAACTAAGTTATATAACAAATGTAACAATTAACTGATTTGAGGTGAGATTTTTGTCTCAACTTGGTTCTAATTCAATAGCAAAGCTAGAAATTTCGGAACCCTGTTTTATTAGGCGGTAGCTCAAGCTCGCAAAATAAAATCCGTGACGTTTGCCCACAAATAAATCATTCGCACGTTTGCAGTAGATCGTGAAATCGTGGCATTCGGAAAAGTTACATTTCGTGACGTGTTTTCACAAATTCTCAACGTCAATTAGCCAAAAGATGTTTTTAGAGTTCCAAAATTTTGATTCTTCGTAACGATTTTTGCGTTGGCTCAGTTCTCATTCAAACGAAATAAAAATTATGAGATTTTTTTATGTACCATGACGATTCGTGACGTTTTTATTGAATTTGGTTCATTTGAAAAACGATTGACGCTTGATAGCGCTTCAATGATCCTAAAGGTTGCAAACTTCGTTCAATTGACGAATACGTTTTTCAGTTCGAAGTACATTTGACATTTATTTTAAAAAAATGTTCATCACCTCAAATCCTTGTGAGCAGCTGTCGCCTGATCAAGCGCCATTCTGTACATTTTTATCGCCTGAGAGAGCTGGCCAATCTTGACATAAATGTTGCCCATGTTAACTTTGAGCCTCGCACTGTCCCTGAATACTTTGTTCCTCGTTATCGCCTGGTACGTCGCAATTGCCTCCGTGTACATCTCGTTGTTAGTGTATTGTATCGCTAAATTAAACAGCACCTGAAATATCACTGATGTTTCATTCACTCATTATCTTGATCCTGCGAAAACGTCAAATGAATTTTTGATTCAGCGTTTAAAATATAATTTTGCTTAAAATGAAATTTCGTTTCAAATGCTATTTTGTTTAAAATATAACAATTAACTAAGTTATATAACAACTTAGTTAATTGTTACAAAAACCTAATTGTTACAGAAACCTACAAATTTCGGTTTCGTGTGGATTTCGTTTATGAAAATAGTAAAGAGATCAATCGGATTAACCTTTTTCCATTCGGACATATTGGAAAGTCATTCGAACGCTTTTTCCAATGGCGGAAATCGATGTTGGCTACTCTTTTTGTTAATTGATAGAAAACGAAATTAAAATTATTTAAAAATTACACAGATAACTAAATAGTCTCGCCATCCAAATTTTCGTTGCATCGAAATTCTCAACAAACTAGAATTATTACGAAAACTAAATTATCACGAAATCTGAATTGGATAATTAATAAAAAATCGTTAATTGATAAAAAAAAGAAAATTAATATTGTTCCAAAATGACACAACTGATAAAAAAATAGCCTCGCCATCCAAATTTTCGTTACGTCTAATAAATTCTCAAAAAACTAGAATGATTACAAAAAGTAAATTACCACGAAATCTAAATTGTATAAAAATTTGAATAGTTACGTAATAATTGAACATTTTTCTACGACGACGACGACATTGGCTTTTTTCTTCGACATTTTTTTTTGTTTCTGTTCCAATTTTCCGATGTTTTTCATTTTTTTCGGATTTCCGGATAAAGATGAGCGCGTGCGTACGAACCGCGAAAGTTAGATCGACGTTGTGGCTGTCGCTTAAGCCAGTTTGTTCCTGAAGACGAATTAGGACTCTTTCCCGGGAGGATGCCTCTCTCGCCCTCTCGAGCGCGATTTTCGGATCGTTCTCGCCCATCGCCATCGCCGAACTCTCGATTAATTCCATGATTTTCCGCTCGGCGATCTTGATTTTTTCCTCTTGGCTGTGATGCGCCAATGTTTTGTTTATTTTCAATAATTCACTGATCAATTTCGCTAATTAATTAATCGATCGTTCATTCTAATCATAAATAATAATAATAATAATAATAATAAAATTTAACAATCAATAAATGAAAATAATGATGAACTTCGAAATCTTGTGTACAGCAATAATTCATTTCGATAAATGATCAACAAACATACATCATTAAAATTAATCATTAATTATTAATTACTCTAATCAATTGCCCATTATATCAGTTCTTGATTAAATTTAATAATTAAGCAAAATAATTAATTATTAATTTATTATTATTATTAATAAAGTAATTAATCAATTATTGATTAGTGAAATCATTAATTTTTAATAATATAGTTTTATAATTTATTGTAGAGCGATAATTACGTGTCCTCCTTTCCGGTCGTCAATGGCGGAGCTGGCCCTCGCGAACTGCTAGCCATATTAAGGGGGTCGAAAGGCTGCCGATTCCCGCTCGTGTATCCCGCGCCCCTCACGGCAGTCATCGGTCTCGGACCTGTTCCGGGTCGTCCCGTCATGGCTGTCCCCCGTCTGTGAAACTTAAAAAAAAAATAACGAAATTCAGATCTACTTGTTCAATATTAAGTTACCGATTAATAAATAACCCATCGATACGTTCAAGCGTACTTACTCCCGTTGACGTTCCGAGTCGCATCGCCGTTCCAGGTGTTTTTGGCGTATGCTTTACGATAAAATGAAATCGAAGAAATAAAAATAAAAATTGTTATTCCAACTATTCAATATGTGTTAGAGATTTCGAGAATGGATAGAATGATTTTTTTTACATGTTTATCCATTTTGTTGATCCCTTTATTATTAACAAATACAAGTTGCTTTTTTGAGATTAGTTTTTTATTGAACATCGAACTTTTTCTTCGTGGAGCTCGGCGGTTCCGTCATTTTTAAATACGAAGAAACTACTGCGTAAAGAGATAAATAAAACGAAGAAATTATCTTGCTTAATTGATTTTTATTTTTCTAATTTCCAATTTTTATTTCGGTATTTACTTAAGACTTAACAGTATATTTGTTCTGTGGAAAATCTAACTTGACAAGGTTACACATATATAACGTGTGAAATTTCACCCGTGTTGCAACATTACTTTTGACAGAAAAAAATCATTGGAAATCGAGCTATTTTTAGATCCTGAGCGTGGGTGGATTAAATTTTCTTTAAAGATCGCTGAGGACACGCGACGGAAACACAGATTACTCACGACTGATCGCTTTGCGTAACTCGTTTGCAGGGCCTCTTGAAATAATTCATCCTGGTCGAGATCTTTGGTACTGTAGATCGAAGGATAATCATTGTAACCCGAGTAGAGGTCGTCGTCGACCAAAGACGATTGTGTTGCCAGCATGTCGATTAGTTAATGTTTTTCAATCGAGCACTTTATTCGTTAAAAATCAACAATCGCGGCAAGAGTTATTCTCTGACCGAGTAAACCAAAAGTTAGGAGATTTTGTTCTATGAGTATTAAAAACTTGACATATCGTATCCTGTCTGTTGCCGGCTGAAAATACTCGGGAAGATGGAAACTTAGGCATTAGTTGGAGCTTTGTTTTGCGTCCCCGTTTCCTAGCTACCTCTTTTCGTTGAATTAGCTCGGCTTGTTTTATCGCGCATCACGAACGATACACCGCACATGCGTGAAAACTACTTTTTTCGATTAATAATACGGATTTCTGGTTTATCGGCCGAGCGGAGTTCGTAATACGGACAAACGCCGCGCGACAACAGCATTGCTGACGTTCCATGATCCTAATCTTCGACAACGAAGCCAGAAGGACAGTTCTTAAGGATTATGTGTACCGACTCTGCTGGGGGCTGTCCCCATTGGTAGTTCTCGAGTAGTGGCGCTGACGGCGGTTTTCATTTTCGCTCTCGCTTTCTCTCGTGGCCATAAACGTTGGGAGAATTATGGCGTCCTTACTCCTGTAGATGTTATGCTTCGGGCATAGTTATGCCCTGCTTCCTCTTATAGGTATTATAACGTACAGGGTGCTCCAAGACGGAATGTCATCCATGAAATGGGGGTTTGGCCGTGAAATTCTGAGTCGATTGATACCAGCATGTATAGATCCCGGATCAATCCCTGAATTATTATTAATATTTCAACAAATCCACCATTCGATTCGCCTTGAATTCGCCATTTCTAGGAAAAAATGTCAAAAAATTATTCTAGAAAGGTTTTTTTGCATTTTTCCAGCCTAATTTTGCACTTTCCGGAAAAACTCGGGCATATTCGTAATCAGCAGAAAATTTCCGATTAAATAGGCACCTTTAAAAGGTTAAAAATGAAAAAAAAATTTCGTCTTTTCCTGGCCAATTTCCCGGAATCTCGAAAATCGTGAAATTTCAAAAGGTCGTAGAGTGAGCTCCTCATATCCTATGGAGATTCATTGGGTGGGTTTCGAAAAGGTTTTCGCCTGACTTAAATAATGGCTTTAGATTCGTATCGATATCTCGGATAGTTTTCCCGGAAAGCCCACATGAAAACTCGCAAAAAAAGAGGCAAAGGGGTATGGAAAATTTTGCAAAAATCGATTGTCCAACTTTGAAATTCTGCCAGAAATAAAAAAATCATCGGATTTTTATGATTAAAAAAGCATTTTGAAGAAAAAATCATAACGCAGAGATCGAGCACAAAGTGGAGTACCAAACCCTAAAGGGAAAAAAGTTATTTACGTTTTAGTGAAAAAACTTTTGTTCCCCAAAAATCAAAAAAAATTTTGGATTTTTAATATTTTTTGTAAAGGCCCATTACGATGTAATTTGATCCCCTAATTACGAATCTACTATTCATTTTCCCCAAAACCCAAAATTTTCATGAAAAAATCGGAAAAAACTACGAAAAATAGGATTTTTTTGCTTTGTTCGGTGCTTTCGACGAAATTTTGATAATATTCGTCGACTGTCCAATCGAAAATTTTCAGCTGATGACAAATATGCCCGAGTTTTTGTCGAAAGTACAAAATTAGACTGGAAAAATGCAAAAAACCTTGCAAACTGGCGGAGGTGCTAACTTTGCAAAAATGCAAAAGTGGCGGGGATGCTAACTTTGCGGCGGTCGTCCATAATAACTGTGTGGCGACTCTGTCATCCCGAAAGTTGTCCAAACTTCCTTATCGACTGAGCGCACATTCCCAGGCTCTTGCAGCGCCAGCGGGAAAACTTGCTAGTCGCTAACAGATTCAAACAGATTTAACATAATTATCATTATTCTTTTGTCTAGTTAAAAAAGGTATATAGTTAAGTTTCTGGGACTGACGCCTTTTTGCAACGGTTACACAAAAAGAAGCAATAAAAAAACAGATACGAAAGTGGAAGCGCCGTCGGACGAATAAAATATACAAAAAGTGAAACCTTCTGACTTTAATAATTTGTGGACAAGGAAACAAAACCCCACAACTGGACGCTCGAGACGCCACCAGACGGCAGATTCGGTCGCTAAATAATTGTCCTCAAGCGGCTCATAAGAATTGTCTTTCTATGTACGTCTGGCTTCGTTGCTTCGACAACAGCGGACGACCCTACAAATACAGCTTCTCCACTGGATTATATCCTATCGATGTTTTGATTTCGACATTAACACGAAAAACGGTAGGAACGAAAAATCAAAACAAAGTGCTATACATATATTCTCTGCTCAGGCTATGACGAAAAGTGCAGCAACCTTTGATATTTGTTAGTTTTCACATTGTAGAGGTTAAGGACGCCAAAATGTGTCACGTAAACAAAAACGACTCCCCGTTTATCTTTGAGAGCGCTGTGATTTCGAATGCAGATTTCTCAGAAACGAATAATATTAAAGGCACAAAAAAATCGTCAAGCCTCCTGTTGGTGAATTTTACAGAGCTTGATGTTTTATTTTTTTTTGTTTAAACTCAATTATTCATGGAGAAACTCATTTCGGAAATTTGTGAGGTTATATAATTTGTTGGTAAAAATTACATTACTTATTCTTCTCCAAAACAAAAAATTATTTTTTTGGCAGACCCCAATATAAGATTTACATCGATCTAAGCAAGTTTACACCAATGTGTAATGCTTCTATGTGAAAGAGTCTTTTATTTTGAGTCGTGTTTAACTTCTACTGGAGCCTTATTGGTCCAAGCAGAATCCGCAATAGCATTGATGCTGACAATTAAACTATTCCGCTATAGGAGGCACAATGGGGAAAAGATCGGTGGACAACAGCGATGTGGAAAAGAAGCCGATTTGCGAAGCTGGCCCTGATCCATCAGCTCCGATAACTCGTCGCGGAATTCTTGTGTCTCTACTCACCGGCAAACCAATGGAGATACCGGAGCAAGACGTTGTGAGTTAATGCCCAAATAACCTTAAATCTCTCAAAATCCCAATTCTAATTAACTCCTGTTACTTTCTAGCTCGGCAAGTGCAGATTTGTTTCAGAATTCGAAAAACTGAATCGCATCGGCGAAGGCACTTACGGTATAGTTTACAGAGCACGAGACACTAAAAGTGACAAAGTGGTAGCGTTGAAAAAAGTCAGAATGGAACACGAGAAGGATGGCTTGCCGGTGAGCGGTCTGCGAGAGATAAGCGTTTTGTTGTCCTGTCGCCACGAAAACATTGTACACCTGAAGGAAGTTGTAGTCGGCAGAAGCCTCGAGAGTATCTTTCTCGCTATGGAATATTGCGAGCAAGATCTAGCAAGTCTGCTGGACAATATGCAAGCTCCGTTTTCTGAGAGTCAAGTCAAGTGCATCGTACTTCAAGTACTGAAAGGCCTTCGATATCTGCATCACAACTTTATCGTTCATCGTGACTTGAAAGTCTCGAATTTACTTATGACGGACAAGGGTTGCGTCAAAATCGCTGATTTTGGTCTCGCGAGGTGGTTCGGCCTGCCACTCAAACCTATGACACCTAGAGTCGTCACATTGTGGTACCGAGCACCTGAATTGTTGCTCCAGGCAAAAACTCAAACCACATCTGTTGACATGTGGGCTGCTGGATGCATTTTGGGTAAGTTACTTCGATTTTACCGATCTACATTCGCGAACAACTTTTTAGTAATTTCCCATAAAATACTAACAATCGGTGATCATGACGGTGACAAGATTAATGCATTTTAATTAAGTTGAAAAATAAAAAACACTCTGTATGTAACAAAATGTATTCGTTTATATATAAAATCGAGTTTTATTTGCATGGGTTTTAAGACAAGTCTTTTGCAAACAAAATTTATTAATTTCAATTAGCTAAAAAAATAAAAAATACTTATTCGTAAAAAAAAAAAAAATTGTTTGAACTTAAAAATTTGAAAACTGTGAACTTTGATGGGAATCAGGTGAACTGTTGGGTCACAAGCCACTGCTGCCAGGAAGATCGGAAATCGCCCAGCTCGAATTGATCGTCGATCTTCTGGGGACACCGAGCGAAGCGATTTGGCCGGAGTTCAACTCTCTGCCGGCACTTCAAAACTTCACACTTAAACAACAGCCGTACAACAATCTCAAACAAAGATTTCCTTGGCTAAGCGCTGCTGGACTCAGGCTATTGAATTTTCTATTCATGTACGATCCGAAGAAACGCGCCACTGCCGAGGAATGTTTACAGAGCAGTTACTTCAAAGAAGCCCCATTGCGTGAGTGCTTGAAATATCTTCACTTTCAATCGCCAATTCTTATTCCCAAAAATTATTTTTGCTACCACCGGGTAAAACCTGTTTTTTTTTCGCAGCTTGCGATCCAAAGCTGATGCCGACCTTTCCACAGCATCGAAACATGAAAAAGTCGAATCAGACGAAGGAAAATCGCGAACAGGAGCCTTCAGTGGCCGATCAAACGAATAATTTGCCGGCAATCTCGGATCTCGTGAGTTCTTGACGTTTATCGATTCTGCCACATTCACAACGAATATATATATATATACAAAAAAGCATGTTCTGACTGAATCATCGAAACTAAGTCGAAATATCTGAACGAATTAAACTCGGAAAATGAAATTTGGACACCGAATTTTATTTGTACCCTAAACATCCACTAAAAAAAGATGTTATCGAATTATTTTTAAGGTGGCAAAATAGAATATATGGGTATGCATGAAAATTCGTCATTTTTAAAGTTGAATACATGAAAATTCGTGTTTACCGTGTCAGGGATCGAGGAAAAAAATGGTAGAAAACGTTCATGTGAAAGTGCCTGAAAATCGAGAAGAATTTTTTTGAATCATGCTACAGGAAATCCAAGTGTCCTTGAAGTCCCCAGTTGAAACGATGAGCCTAGAATAATAATGTTCAAATATCGTTTTATTTGTTTTTCTCATTCTCGCTACAGTACAGGAATACAAATCGTATCGACTAAAATTCTAGCAGCCTTCTTTTGCGGAGCTTTAAGTCTAGTTGCTAATAAAAATGACACTTGTCTATTTCAGCTTGGATCGTTGGTGAAAAAGCGGAGGGTCGAATAAGCCGCGGTACTTCGAGATTATCATCATTTTTGGTGATCCGGCCCAAGCTTTAAAGTTTGTCAAATGTTGTTGACTCGTCGTTATTTGTACAAGGAAGAGTGGAATGTGCCGATGAGAATACAGAAAGACAGTCGGATGGCTCCGAGAGTATCTTCTTTCTATCGTTTCATCATTACTAATTTTCCTTTTCTATTTTGCCCATCGAACGGATCGATATTTTTATATGTATTATTGGAAAGATCGTAGAAAAAGGAAAGATTCGTCGAGCTTCGGATGACGTCTACTTGGAGGCGTGGGTGGCTTGGTAACGTTTCTCGTATTCGCCTTGGGGATCGTACTTTCGGAGCAAACGACTCCAGTCGGCTGGTCGTTTCGTTTTCAAATGATTGATTACTTTCCCGGCCGTGGTCTTTTGCTTCTCGTTGCACTTGCTGCAACCGTTCGCCAACGCGTCCGGCAATGTTTCTGCATCAACGAAAAAGAGAACAAACGGAATGTTGAACGTTTCGTCATTGCGCGAGTCACGTGATCACGATCAGACGAGGTTTGATGACCAATGAAGGAATTTCGTCCGATGACTTTACGAAATTGAACGGACTCTGGTTGAATTTCGCAAAGTTTCGCGGGTCGAACGATGGAAACCAAGAAACAAAAATACGAGGCGCTTGACTCCCCGATCGAAGATTGAATAACGCGTAAGGGAGATGGCTGAAGGTTACTCCCGTTTGTCACCTGAATCGTGAAAGTTTCAGCTCGTCAAGGAGATACGGGAGAGAGAGACGGATGGAAATTATGCAATCTAAAGAAAGTTTACGAAGTCCCAACGGAGGCGATCGATTCTGCGTCGCCGGGAGGGGGATACGGAGAAATGGGCCCTCGAACAAACATCCCAGAGTACGTACCGCTTGTATCTATCTCCTTTCACTTGTAATAATCATCGACCACGTATTAAGGCAATTTTAAAATCCTATTTTTTCATCAATAAATTATTAATCGATAATATCATTTTTATAATAATAATAATAAATGTACCAAATCCTATATTTCGATAAAAATAATATATTTGATCATATTTTTATTTAGTTCTCAACTTCTTTGTAATGTTATATAACTTGATACGTTTATTCATAAATATATTTAAATGCGTCACATTTTTTACGTCATTATTACACACAAAGTTATGTTTTTCAAACTCATCTTTTTGAAAATTTGTTAATATCACAACGAATAATTAGTTGAAAATAACTTGAAAATAAAAATTCTTTTAAAAAGTGTGCGAGAAATAGTTCCATAAGAAGGATTTTTTAAAACGTGAAGGAAGGAATAACAGAAGAGGAATTCTAATAAAGTGTAGAAAGTAATACCATAAGAAAAATTCTTAAAAAAAAAATAATTTAAAAAAACGCAGGGAAGAATACCGTGTAAACATTTACAACATTTACAAAAACATTTACAACATTTACAAAAACATTTACAAAAGTCAGAAAACATTGATTTGAGTTCTTCAAAAACGTGTAGAATCGGATTCCCCGTTAAAGCTCTTTGGAAGTGTGAAGAAAATAATGAAGGTTAAAACGAACTTACTTTTCAATTCACGTCCCTCAGCAGTGCAGGAGCCCTCGTCGAGCATGCATTTTATGTAATTTGTGAGTATGCGCTGGTTTCTCAGAATGCTGTCAACGTCGACATTATCGAATTTGTTGGGATACGTTTCGGCCGCGAGAGCACAAGCCGCGAGGGCGACGAGGACGAGAAGGCAGAGCTTCATGACTACCGGATAAGTGCTTGGAGGATCGAACACGTTTGGAACGCGAAAAAGAAAATCGAACTCCCGACGAATTTGGAGCGACGAAAAAAAAGAATTGATTTCGTCGACAACGACGACGATTCGAAGGTTAAATTATGTGTGGGGAAAAGGTGGTCAGCACGGAGCTCTTATATAGCCGAGGACCGTGATTCACAAACGCTTACGACAGGCTGATTGCGAGGCCCATTGCGACCATGGGAGGGACGCTATGTCCACCGTTTTCCTCACGAGTTGTAGAAGGGAAGAAACCGAAGCAAACACGACACGTACGCTTCTTGCTTGCAAAACGATTCTCGTAACGCCCGAAAGATTTAACCAGAAATAAGCACGGCCTTTATTACTTCGGAGAATTCGGAGAACCTTTTTTTTTTTAAGGGGTTAAAGTCTCACCGTGACGAGCCAAAAAGATTTCCGTTTCTTAAAAACAAATTTTTTCTCCCGAGAATAATATTTAATCGGTATTGAGTAACAAAGTCATGATAATAATAGCACAAAAACTATATATACTTTGAAATAATAAAAAATACTATATCATATTTTATGATATTGTTAGATAATTATTTTGTTGATTATTCTCAATAATTATACATTTTTTTACTATTATTGCCATCACGATTTAATACATATTATGTCAATGATTATGTCACGTGCATGTGATTAATTAAATTACATCGGATCGAATAGTTTATCATTCCGATAATATAAATTTAGTTAGTTCTATTAAAGTTCTAATTGGCCGTGTCAGTTTTCGGTTCAACGTGATCAACGTTCGATTTTTCACACCCCTTATTTTATTTTTGCTTCATCATTTTCCTCGACCTGTAGTATATCAGGCCGAAGCTGCATCGTTTGCAAAATGTTGACCGAATTCTTTTTTCGGTCGAAGAATGTGACAAGTGGAGGAGTTTGTTTTCGTATTTGCCAAAGAGTAACACATTAATGTCGAGAAAGAATACTCCGAGTCATTGGAATTCGAAAGATATTTGAGTATCGCTCGTATCATCATTTTTCTTTTCTTCATTTTTTCAGTATCACGAAATGAAGAAAAATAAAAAAGAATGTTTTCCGGACGGTCGGATCGTTTGAGCGACGCGATCAGTGGTCTCTCCCTCGCCACGCCTCCATTGGCACGTTTCGGACGCCTCCCTGTCCAGGTGGGATTTTTACGGGAAGCCGATCTTCGTCCAATCTATTTCTGGAGGAGAGGTCGCCTAAAATAACCGCAACGTGTGTTGTACGTTCCTATATATCCTCGATGGGTATACGCGTGGATTTGGAGCGGAGAAACAGATCGTGGACTTTTCGAGGCCTGGAATCATTCGCTATTTTCGAACGCGGCGATACCAACGAGAACTGACGTTGAGCACATCCGGACGTGTTTCGCTTCATCTCCTCGGTATTTCGCTCGCCTGATCGACTCTCTGGCGCCACGAAAAAAATGTTCAAAAAAAAGAACGATGAAAATTGTGACGGGCTCGCATTACTTGATCAATATGAATGGGGGGGGGGGGGGGGGGGGGGTCCTGTCCCTCTGTAACACGAATAGCCTAACATCAATTATTTGGATTATCAGCTATTTATTATTCATCAATAATTGATATTACGATTCCGATTCCCAATATTAATTATTTGGATGATTAATTATTTATTATTTATCAATAAATTACATTAGGAATTATTATTCATTTATTATTTATCGATACTTAACATGAGAATTAGAAATTCTTATATAAATTATTTACATTATAATTTGTAATTTATTATTTAGTAAATAATTAATATTGGAATTCAAAATGCAAATAACAACTGTTACTAAGGTAATCTAGAAGTATTTAGGACTTTGAATAAACGTCGGTATCTGGAATTTCTTCTCCCGACGATTTTCCGCTTCCTCGAATCACCATATTTTTTGGTCTCTTGCATAGCTGACCGGGGGAAAAAAATAAAACTACAAGGTATTATGCAAATCGTAGAAAGTTTGTATTTGTTCTCTTTTTTTTCGTTTTTTTTTACTCGCGTCTCTCGATCATCGCTCGTTTCATTAGTTTTCTCACGTTACACACACACATATTACACAATCAATCAAGCCTCCGCCCGAGCTCCTCGGCGAAGCCTCCGTGTCTTTCGATTATACTGCATAATTGTTGGCTCACCGGAGGTGTACGTTTGAGTACACGGGGCGCCCAGATTTTCACGGGCCGATTTTTATAACGAAACAATCCTTTAGCGACAACGAGACCGATCGCGCAAACATTTTTATTTCCTTGCTGATTTTCGTGACTGGTGGCCTTCATTGAATTGACTGTTCCTTTCAGGTCGTCAAGGGCGATGATTCTGTCCTCCCGGCGTGTGCTCGATCGTTTTCTCCCCGCCGATCAGCCCTGCAATTAATCGGAAATCACAACGTGAAAGAGAATGGAATTGATGGTACAGGAAATCCCTAGGGTTTGATTTTGATTTTTACAAACTTTCGTTCAATTTTAATTTTGATCGTATTCAAATTCATCTTTGATTCTTGTAAAAATCTATTTTCAGATTCAAAAAATTTAACTTTGTTTTCAATTTAAAAAATGTCACTCGCACTATTTTTTGATAAATTTGTTATTTTCATTCCAATTTTTATTTTTCGAAAGCCCCCGAAAATCTTTGTTTCAATGTCACTTTTCAATCTAAAATCCACAAATATAATTCCATATATAAGGATCGTCTAAAATATTTGAATCGATATTTCAAGGACCCCAAGGATAAAACATGAATTTTTCTTCCTCCGCCGATAAATTACTTATAGCGACTTCAACATTTTCTGATGGTCGAATTTAACATGTTCCAGGTTCTTAAATGCACAGCCTCGAAAGTCCGTCAATATTTTCCCTCGTGTCGAGGGTGTTCCAAAAATATATCGATAATTTACGAACGTCGAGCATTCTGATTCAGGAGCGCGAGAAAAAACACCGCTAGCTGCTTTTCGTCGAAACATAACACGAGTGAGCACATAAACATGGAAAAAATAAAAGCGTCTACCATATTTCGCACGCAAGGACGTTTTGCACTCTCGGAGATTTCAATGCCCGAACGCGGTCAACGGGACAGAATTTCAGACCGAAAATAGGTTTTGACATTCGTGATGTATCGCTCGCGGCGATGAAACGAAAGTATCAATTTTCACGTTCTTCAACGCTTGAGAAGTAGATCGACCATGGTTATTTTTCGAGGAATATTCGCTAGAAACGAGTCAACGACCTGAAGACCTCCATATTGATGAAGCGAAAAACTCTTCGAGGTCGAATGGACAGCAATCTTTGAAAACGTTATCTGAGAACGAAACGAAACGGACGTAGGCAGAGAAACAACAATAAACAAATATTATGGAAAAAATGGAATTAGCTGAAGAGAAAAACCACGATAAAATAGTAATTCTAGCGAAAGAGAAAAAACGATGAAAAAGCGACGTATTTAAAAATAAAGAATGAAAATAAACAGCCAAAGTGTCAAGATTAAAAATCGTTGCCAAAGCTACAGTGACAAAATTGAAAAAGAAATATGCTCGCAGCCCAGGAGAATCAAAGCTAATAAACTGTAACATTAGTTTCGATCCCATTGAATATTCCTCTGCGCGTTCTCGCGATTTGTGATATTGTAACGACGAAACGATTTTCCCGATACTCACCATGTCTCCGTGATCGTCGATGTCTTTGAATATTAATCGTTTCATCATTTTTCTAATAAAACGCCGCGTACAGTAGCCACAGTGATACCAGTAGAAGAATAAGAATGAAATACGTCGTGAGAATGTTCGTAGTCTCGGCTGCTGCTTTCGGCATCATCGGCACTGCTTTTTATTTCTTACTCTTGCGTATCGCGTATCTTTTACCCCTCCGGACTCTTCTTACGTTTCTCTGTTTTTTCTTCCTCTAAGTTTCGTTCTTTTATTTTGCAGAACGTTTTCGTGTGGTGGGATTTTCACAAGCGTCTATGGACGATAATCGTGTTGGAACCGCGAACTAGTTTTTTGTCTTTCGGCTCTTTGACGAGAGGGCTGATTGGACTCGTTGGACGAAATGATTTCGACTGGACCACGAACTCGCGCCAGAATACGAGTTGTCCGCTTCTCTACCCCGTGATATCGCCCCGCGCGCCGAATTCCTCCAGGAAATTGACTCCCCCACCAACTATAGACGCGCGCACAAGACCGATACACAAAAAAAACTCGGAGTCACTTCTTTGTACGCGCGATTGGTGAGCTACGTTGAGAACGCCCCCGCAGGAGATGAGATTCGAACCCCGACATCTCGCGAGATAAAACATCAATTTATGGAGCTCACGATCAAACGAGCGCATCGATTTCGTCTTCTCGCTTTTTTCTTTTATCGATTTTTTGAAAAACGTAGATACCTGAAGGCTCGATATCTCTTCCCGGATTACGAATCGGCCAGCTATGATCAACTCGAGTAATCCTGCTCTCGATCATCAATCTAGAATTCCAATGCTTCTTAAGACTCAAATACTGATGATTAAAGTTCCGCTTTGGAGTTTGCGACTTCCAGCGTTGTCGAATAAACGCCCAAATTGGCGCACAGCTTTTTCATTAATAATCATGTATCGCGCTTGATATCGGATCAACCGCGATAATTGAAGATCCAAAGTATCCAACATCCAGCCAATGTCTTGAATCGGATGGATGTGACGTGATTTTTTTTACTTTTGCCCGCTTAAGAAACCCTGACTGATTTGTGGGACTTCCGGAAAGTTGTAGAGATTAAACTTCATCGAATTTACACCGCAAAATTGATTAACATTTCGGGAAAAGCGATTAAATGCTAACTTCTATCGCCTGGAGTCTTAAGTACAATTTATAATGAAGATTTTGTGAAAACTGCACACGTCGAACGAGCTAAGACGTTTTGTGCTCAAGCTCCGATTTACACATTTTTATTTTACGATTTGCACGAAAGAAACTTACTCGGGAATCCGTATCTCAAAATTCGCCCGATTGAAATTCTAGTAGAGCATATAATATTTTTTATCATACGGCCATATGATTTGATCACGCGCTTGAAGATCCGTTAAAAAATCAACTTTCTTTTTCCTCTAAAGCTGAATATTTCAAAAAAGTATCCAATCTTACAGAGGTTTTATTGTTATACTAAAAGTAGATTTTGTATGTTTCATTTCTGATGACTACAGCTGCCAAAACCTACACTCGGATCCATCAGAAAAAGCTATTAAATATCGATCCACGTTTTTTGGGTCCCGCACGGTGACGGGTAACCATTTTCAATAGCCTCGACTGTCTGCGGAGAAAAATGCTTTCGAGGCCCTCGTTCTATTTTTTTTTTCTACTCGATTACACTCACATGAATTTTGTTTTCGTGTCCTCCTTTTTTTATATTACTTTACGTTCTTCGCTACCACTAACAAATTTTTAATTCTTGTTTTCATTCTTCTCTCGAGGTTACGAATATTTGAATTTGCGTCACTTCCCAAATAAATTTGCAAGATCTTCGAAAATGAATAAATAGGTTTTGTACATAAATATGCAAGATTTTCGAAAATAAATAAATACATTCTCGAAATAAATAAGCAAGATTTCCAAAAATGAATTTGTTTCTCTTGAGAGAGACTTAGGAGTCTTTGTTTTATAAATTCTTTCTTTCGCATTTGACTTGGGAAAAACTGGGTAGTTGTTTTTCTTTCTCTTCGGATTGCACAGCCATCGTCTCTTTGACGTCAACATTTTCGTACGTGTACGACCATCGCCTCTTGGGGATATCGGCGTGACGTTGTGAGACGAGTGTTGATATTGTGATTCGAGAAAAAAAGATTGTTTTTATTTCGCGGGAGGAAATTTATGCGACGATGCCTGGCGTTCTTTCTCAAAGGATCATTTTTCGTTCTTTTTTTCTCTTTTCTTTGTCCGAAGAAAAAACCAGCGAGAAAACACAGACCGGGAAAAAACTAAAGCGTCGATCGTCAATCGAGATTCAACGAGGGAGAAAAAAAAGCAGACGCTATTGGCCGATAGTAAAAGCCCCGAATGTTCCAGTTACAATTATAACTCGTAGCACGCGGTCGGGCTTTTCCTCGTTTTTCTCGTTTTTTTTCTTCCCCCGAGCCTTTTTTTGTTTCGATCGCGCGACGCGAGATCAGCGAACTGGGCGTAGTTCTTTTTTATTTTTGGGCGATCCGGACGTTGACACGATATCCTGCAGTATCGTGATCGTACGTGTCTATAACCACGTAAAGACTTGCGCTATGTTTCCTTACCAACCACTGAGTCCATTAAAAAATTGCCACGAAACGAAAAATAAAAAAGCTACTATCACTCCCACGACAAATTAAATTCTTTGAAGAAACCTATTATTGCCCCGGTTTCCTGTTTCTAGCTTATGGTTTCCGGTTTCCAACTTCCGGTTTCTGGTTTCCAACTTCCGAAAAACTCGCTGTTTGCTCAAGAATGAAAATATGAACGAAATTTTTTCCCTCCGTAAAACTGCCCTCACGCCGTGTTTGCGAATTTTGGAATCGTTTTATGGGAAAACGAAAAATCTTCACAATTTCCAAACATCCACAATAATACTTTCAACAATAAAATTCAACAATATTAACAATATTACATAAATTCAACAATATTATATAAATTCAACCGAAAAACGATCGCTCGTACTCGATATGTTTTTATTTTTTTCCAGTGAAGGTTCAATCTTTTACTACATTTTTTAAAACTGTTTAATGCGTAAAAATCTCTGTGGATTTCCTGACTTTACGAAGTTTGTTGCGAGCTTACGAATAATCGGCCATACCTGGGTGTTTTTCGCAGTAGGAAAATTAGCAAAAATTCTTGCGTTATTTCGATTTCGAGTCTTCGGCCTTGTTTTTGCTTGCCGCGGTATTGGGAGTTTTCGGGCTTTTCGCAGCTTCCGGTTGACGATACAAAAGTCGCTTATGCGAGGCGACGGGTGTCAAGGCCGAGTTGTGCACTTCGTCAGGTGTTTCCTCGTACTTGTGCTTTATATGCATCCAAAGTTTCTGTGACACAGTCGCGGAATACGTGAAAAAAATGTCAATACACTTGCTTGCAACGTGGCGCGTGACAGCGAGGATTTTTGAGTCACGCGCAACGAGAATTCGTGATAACGCGATCGGGCTAATTGAATTCATCATTCGCGGAGGTTGCGACGCCGATTTATTCCATAATTTTTCAAGACGTAGGAACGTAGGAAATCGCCGTCGCAAATCGAAAGTTCTTCGCGAAATCAGAATTTACTTCTTAAGGCAGGTTTCTACTTTGAAACTTTAAAAAATCGTGTTTTTAACATACTTCGAAATGGGGCACGTGTCACTGATTAAGCGTTCTTTACAAAAATGTTTGAACACGTTTATCTCTTAACTACTACTTTGACATCACTCGGTGCTAAAATTTCCGAAACTACGGAGACCAATTGTTATAAAAACTTAAACTACACATTCTGTACATCGGTAGCAATCGACTGAACTAAAATTATTTAGAAATTTCCATCTGTACTATTTTCTTATTGGCAGAAAGCAGTAAAAAAACATGCAATTATCTTTCTTCCTTTTTTCGCCGCCAGTTTGTTATTTTTGCATGTACGTTAAAAATTATAGTTTAGTCAGTTGCTAGTGATACATTAAACCTCAACATTCAAAATTTGTTCTGATTTGGATGACCCATTGTTTCAAAATTCAACAGCAGCGCAGACCCATCTACTAATCGAGGTGTTCTGTTCGAATGGTGTTTTTGTATGTTGAAAGTGCATAAAATATATCATCAACAAATGATTTGATGCATTCCAAGAGTGCATTTATTACACCTGACAAACCCTACATCAATATCTTCATTGATAACCTCATAAAAAATTCATAACAATATCTGGCGTACATTTTTAAAAAATACGTAATTTTGGAACTCCACTAAAAAATGGATAAACACCAAAGGAATGAAACTAACCTTCATAAAACCTTTCGAAATGTCGCAAACAACAAATCCCTCACCCAAATCGGAAATTTTTACTCACGCCTTCGTTAACTTTCTCAAAAACGTATTCGCACGCGTGATCGTAGGTGCGTTCGAAAAGCATAGCCGAGCAAATCATCGCCAAGCAATAGGTAGAAGTTTTCTTCAGTACGAGCTGATAAAAAAGACGTTTTATCTCCGCCATTATTTTAGCTTCGTAGAATATTCCCGAAACGGATGAAAAAAAAAACATACTTCGCGATCGTCGATTTTTTTGCAATCGGTTCGAATGGATCGATAGGTTGGAAAGTCCGAATTGCGATCACAGTGCTAACGTTACTCACGTTGCTCACGGTTTTTGAGAACGTCCTGGCGTCCATAAAACATAAATTTTATCATTCCTGATATTCTAAATGGAAGTTTAAATTAAAAATCTAAAATTATATTAGTGCATGTAATTATTTTAATTATATTAGTTCATATTAAAAATCATTTTAATTATTATAGATGTATTCACACTTCAATATAATTGAGAAAAATATTTTTTTTTCATTAGCAATTTCACGAATAAAATTTTTCTAACAAATACCAGTTCCACCGTTAAACCCCAAACGCCGGAAATGACTTCTCAATGACGTAGCTCACCGCGCAATCAAGCTTTGTTACGGCACATCGGATCAGTAAACACGCTGTGAACACTGTCGGCGCAATTCGGACCGAAATAACGTGAACGAGCTTGTACTGAATTCCAGTCGATATATTTACAGATCGATTGCGAACTGGTGGTCCTATTCACAAATGTTTCGCGTGTACCGCTCGAGTTTGGAATTGTTCTGTTTTTTTTTCTTGCGGTCCATAAAAGAAAGTGTTTTCAGGAAGATCGAAAAGGAATTATTGTGTTTTGTTCGAAGTTTCGTTTTGGAGCGAGAGATAGATTTTTAAGGATCGTCACGTCTCTCCGATTTGCTTTTGCGACGTTCCGGAAAGATCAAGTCCGCTTAAAGCTCCAGCGTTTACGAAAATTGTCAATCCTCGAATTTTCGCATTTCGCGACGAGGAGGTGAGATCGGAACATAACGGAGTTTCGCTCGACCAAATGTATTTCTTCTCAGGATTCCTAGTTCAGGATTTTCGATCACGTGGATGACAAATTCCTGATGATCGAGGACGTCGGGCCTTGAAGAACCTTCCGTGACAGTCTCATGCCGCCCGAAACGGGATCGCGTCCGAAGTACTTGACTTGCAGCTCCTGACCAACTTCTAGACCGAGAGCGCTTGGGTGTAGTACTTTTCGCTGATCGAGTTGGGAATTGTGGATGAACGCGGGCGGCATATTTGGATAAAGAGTAACCATAACACCGGAGTCTCGAATCTCAACGACTTTCGCAGTGTATATACCGCCGAAATCAAGCTCGGGAATTTTTTCCTCCTTGAGCAGAGTGTCGATCATCTCTTTGGCCTCGTCCAGCGCCACCGAGTTCGGAGCGAAGAGTGTGAATGTGGTCTCGTCTTGAGTATATATCTGGGAAAAAAAATGGTTCGCATAATTTTGTTAATTAATTAAATAATCCATTAAAGGGGCACACATTTTTTGGCACTCTTTAGAATCGCTTTTGTAATTCATCATATAGGAATTTTAGCTACTTTATAATATTATAACATTTTTCTTTATATAATTATGAAAGTATAATTTTATAATAAACAAGTGCAATCAAAATTTATATTCTCCACATTTGTAACATCTGGCGTATTAGGTTAATTTATTGGATATTTTCGTTTTAAAGTAATCTTGTATAGTCGTGTAGTCTACGATGCGCCAAAAAAAGAACTGAGATGCACTCACGTGAACACCAGTTTCAACGAAGATCTTTTTAAGATTGTGTCCACCGATACCGACAAGTTTACCTCGTTGATAAGAGGCGACCTCTAGAGTCTCCGTTACCGGCATGTTTTCCTTGTTCTCGTGCGGTTTATTTATCGTCCTGTTCATGATATCAATTATTTCGGATTTCGCGGATATCCCTCGGTTCAAGCTCTCCATGACGATCTTCAACGGTAGCCCGGCGAGCTTTATATCCGCTTGGATCGCCGTTATGCCCTTCTTCGTCCCGGCGATCTTCATATCCATATCGCCCAGATAATCCTCGATTCCCTAGAAATTTCAGAAACCTCAATTCGCTGTTCTATCATCTTCATCCTCTACACCTCTCGTAGCAATGGACATTTTCCGTAAACTGGGAATTTACTCACCAAGATATCGGTGAGTATCCGGTAATCGGAAATTTGTTCGGTTGTAGGATCAATCTTTGTGATCAGTCCGATGGCGACTCCAGCTGCTGGGCAAGAGATGGGAACTCCCGCGTCCAACAGAGCGAGACTTCCGCCACAAACGGAAGCCATCGATGAGGAGCCTAAATTCATCAGTTGAGAAAAGAACTAATTAAAAAAATGTATGTACAAAACTAATTTGAATTGAAAACAACAATCTCGTTGATGGATTGACGAACCGTTCGACTGGAGAACTTCACTGGTCAGTCGGATCGTGAATGGATAATCCTTGGGCAAAACCGGCCTCAAGCTGCGCTCGGCGAGTGCCCCATGGCCCAATTCTCTCCTTCCGGCACGACCGGTTCGTCCAATCTCGTTTGTCGCGTACGGAGGAAATTCGTAGTGCAGGAAAAAGTTTTTCTCCTTCAAGCCGCTTTTAACAGATTGATCGACTTAATTAACGTTGCAACCGGGCGGCCGAGTGATAGATCGTTTTCAGGTTATCTGAGATATATAATGTTGATAAAAATCTAATAAAATTACGTGGTGAGCATAGCGATCGTGTCCTGTTTCAGAGCGCTCTCTAACGAGTCCAACGTTACTGTACACAGCACTTGCGTTTGTCCCCGTTGAAAGAGTGCCGAGCCGTGTAGCGGCTTGAACAGATCCACCTGACAGCTGATCTTCCGCAACTCGTCAATTTTGCGACCATCGCAACTGCAACCAAAATGTTTAAATTAAAAAATTGAGCTAAAATGTTCAATCGTTCGAAAAAAAAAAAACGTGCAAAGAAAGGGATCATCATCCCATACATTCGTTTGGTCCACGTACCGTATTTCGTTCTCGAAGATGAGCGATCTGAAAGTCTCTTTACTGAGTGCATTGAAGGCGCCATTTACAGATTCAAGGTTCATCTCTGAATTATCATTTTTTATGGCATTGATCGTCTCGTTCTTCAAATCGTTAACAGCCGCATCTCTCGACGCTTTGTCGTGCTGGTAATTCATGAACACCTCTCGTATTTTCGTGCCAGCTCGATCCCTCACACTGTCAATGATCGCCTGATCAACCTCCGGCTCTGGTGGTAATGGACGCTTCGCTTTTCCATGCAATTTTTGTAAACTCTGTATCCCCCTAACTATATTCTGGCATTCTTTGACTCCCTGTTTGATGGCTTTTTGCAGTTCTGTAATGAGAATGTTCTTGGCCGAACCTTCCATCATGACAACCATGTTGTTCTTGGTTGCTGTTACGATCAGATTCAGTTCACTATTTTGCATCTCCCGCCTTGTTGGATTTATTATCACTTCGTTGTCGCGTAGGCCAACCCTGACCGCACCAACAGGACCGTTCCACGGTACATCCGACAGAGATAGTGCTGCCGAGGTTGCGTTTATGGCTATCACATCTGGATCGTTCGCGCCATCCAAAGCGAGCATGTTGCACATTATTTGTGTTTCGAAACTGTATCCTTTGTGGAACAACGGACGAATCGATCGGTCAATCACCCTGCTTGTCAGGATTTCATGCTCCGTCTGACCGAGCTCACGACGCAGAAAATTCATCGGTATTCTTCCTGCTGCTGCTGCCTTCTGACGGTAATCAACTACCAAGGGCTGATACCCGGAACTATCTGCCAGTGCTAATGATTTACAGACCGTTGTGACCATGACCGAAGTGTCGCCTAAAGATCCCACGGCACAACCATCTGCCAGACAGGCGTACTTTCCCGTTGAGAGGGTTAACACTTTGCTGGAAGATGAACAACACCAACATGCAGTGATGTACATGACGTAAAAACGGACGAGGCTTCTTTTAGAAAAGGGATGAGAAAACGGAACAATTTGCAATCTCTGACTTTGACGAAAATAGAACAAAATGAAATTGGATAACATTGAAGACCAGGCTTATTTTTGTAGATTGGAAAAAAGAATTTACAATCCGAACGTTTTTTTCGGCGCAAGTGTTTGCAAAAATCGAACAAGGCATGTTGATGGATTGAGGTTATGAAGCATTCTCGGATTTTTCCCTTACTCGTTGGAGAATGAGATGAGAACTTCGGGGGTTGAATCTGACCGGGTGTTGGTAGAGAGACCCATAAATCGTACATGTTTCACGTAACATCTTGCGCGATTTCTAATAAAAATGTTTTTATTATTTCCTAGTAACCTAAAACTGACGAGCGCCGCCATATCGACAGAAAACGCCGGCACACACTATCGAATATGACATAGAGGTTAGAGTACACAAGTCCATAATGCTATGGAAAAAACATGATAAAAAGCGTCTGCGTAAGTATTAGAAAGTCAAAATTCGACCACCAGGGTTACTTCGATTACGTGGGACCGAAACAGATTTCGCGCTACACAACACATCAAGAATCTCCGAAGTCTACTTGCCAATACACGAACGATTCAAAGATTGTCAACACATCAGTTTATCAGAAGGGTTTCCTTTGTTAACAAAATATATTTCTTTATTTGGTGTATATTCTTTGTTATTCGATATTGCGCGGAAACGTGGTTTCGCGTGTAGCTTTTTGAGAGATCCTTTTGGGCGACTGCCGCCACCAGTGTAGCGTTTTTAGGGGAGGACCCTTTTTCCTATAAGTCCCAGCG
>JAPYZI010000356.1:0-56914 GCA_030523105.1 Ophioninae sp. A BG-2022a | reverse complement strand
CTCTTTTTTTGCGATTTTTCGAGTGGACTTTCCGGGGAAACTATAAGAGATATCGATACGAATCCAACGCCATTATTTAAGTTAGGCAAAAACCTTTTCGAAACCCCCCAAATGAAAGTCGATAGAGTATAGAACACTCAACCTACGACCTTTTGAAATTTCGCGATTTTTGAGATTCTGGAAAAGTGGCCGGAGGAGGTCGAAAAAATTTTTTTTCCGTTTTATTCATTTAAAAAGGTCTATTTAATCGGAAATTTTCTGCTGATTACGAATATGCCCGAGTTTTTGCCGAAAGTGCAAAATTAGGCTAGGAAAATGCGAAGAAACTCTTGGGAAATATTTTTTCCCACTTCATGGATGACATTCCGTCGATGGTAACGCTGTATATTGCAATACCTATAAGAGGAAGCAGGGTACGACTATGTCCCGAAGCATAACATCGACAGCAGTAAGCGAGACACGACCATTCTCCCAACGTTTATGCCCACGAGAGAAAGCGAGAGCGAGAATGAAAACCGCTGCCAGCGGCGCTACTCGAGAACTACCAATGGGAGCAGTCCCCAGCAGAATCGGCACATATAATTCTTAAGAACTGTGCTTCAATGCGCATCTGACTTCGTCGACATGGGATAGAGCTTATGAACGCGTACGGCACGGTTTTTCAGGGGTTCGTTTAGTGACACCAGCCGTCCAGGCGTTGTTTCACATGTATAAGAATAAATACAAAAGTTATTACAAAAACCATAGAGACTCGAGTAAAGGAGTGGACACAGTGTGCTTTGAAAATGGACACGAAATCGGTGCCTCTTTTGGCGGCGCTGCAGTCGTCTGGTGGAGTACGCCGTACCTGCACTAGCCGCACCCGCGACAAAACATCGACGAAGCCTCGGCTCGTGTCGGTAAAACAAAATTAGTGCGAGCTACTGCTACCTCTACCACGAGGCAACATTATCGCTAGCGTTCGGAGACCCTTGACGGGCTTCGTGTATGAGTATGTATACGTACATACGTATGCACGAGAAATTTCGAGATGTCACCGTTCCAACATTCGCCGGAACTAAATGTCACAAATTTCGGACGATATTTTCTCGAAATAGTCAACAAATACCTGTAAATTATGGTTTTCTGATCGGCGGACGACGGCGGGAGGGGGGGCGGGGGTTGCGCGGCTCCCTCTTAAAGAACCGGAACAGTACCTGTACGGTGTGCGGTACGGCGTACCGTTTCCGTACTAGTACGGTACCGCCACAATGGATTCGTGTATGCATATGGAATGTATTCTAATGTCACATGGTACTAGACGTTGAACTGACGGCGAATCGTGCGCGAGCGGTATGGCGTACTGGGTACGGTAACGTCACGCCGTACCGCTCGATACGGCGTGAGCTCACCGTACTGGTACATTCGTTGTACACCGTACAGGCACGGTAACGTTACCATACGCGCGTACATAGAGGCCGCGATGACGTTACGGCGTGTTCCACCAGCGGTACACGAGCGGTACGTGTCTACCTAGGTAGCGCGGTGCGCGATCGTTTCGTCCGCTAGGGCTGCGACCGTGCTCCGGTTTGTGCAGGAGAAAAAGCCAGAAGTCACCGGTAGCAGTCCACTCGGGCAAATTGTGCCCGTTCTTCTATGTTTCATATGAACGTATATATGTGTTATAGATAAATATGAAATATACATAAATGAGTTTGTATACGTATGATAAATATAAGATTTGCTCGCATTCACCCTAGCTGTTGATTGAACTCAATAAATTCGAAGAATGTTCCGATACAGAAAAAAAAAGTCAGTGGCTCGCTTATAGCCGCGTGCGAGCGACTTATACAAGATTTATACGTGCGTGGCCAAGTGGTAGCGAGATTCAACGAATCGGCAACGGTAAACGAAAGACGCGAAGTTTATCCTCCCTCTGAGCCCCGCGCCCCTTTTTTCGTTCACTCTGCTGCCGAGCCACCTCCCTCCCCTTCCTCCACCCATCTGCGCTATACCCCTCCGCGTGAAGGGTGCACGACGAGAGAGTGAGGCCGTAAACGCGTTACGTCACAGAGCGCACGACACGAAATTCTCGTGTCGCGTAGCGAGGTCTCTCCGTATCCCGTGGATAGGATAAAACTTCGCGCGTTGCGTCAACCCAACAAACCGCGGTTGAGTTCTGAGACGTTTGTGTGCTTGGACTCTCCGCCGAACGAAGTGCGAGAGCCAGAGGGAGAGAGCAACAGTTAGAAATAGAGGGGACAGAGCGAGATAACCGCATAAAGGATAACGAAGAAGGGGACGGGGAAGAAAAAAAGACGTCGCGTAAATGCTCGAACGTGTGTGATAGACCGTGCCTAACGTCTCGTGAAAAATCAGCAGTCTTGCGTCCTGATTATACCGACCGATCGAATCTCGTTTTTTCCGATGCTCGCGACGTCCATAACCTAAAAGAACGCATGTGTGTGTGTGTGTGTCCGCGCCCGCGCGCTTAAAAGAAATCTCGTAGAGTCAAAGTCGAGACAAACCTCGGGAGTCACGGCGAGCGAAAGAAGAAGGGGCATTCCTTAAGTTTCGAGTCAAAAAGAAGGAAATCTTCACCGTGCGTGCGTGTGAAAGTTCTGTGTCGTGTTGGTATCGTTCTTGGCCATTCGACGTAACTGAAGGCACGGAACAAAAAAAAACCCGCGAAATTCAAACTGGGCCGATCTTGTGCCTCGTGAACACTGTCTGTCGTTAACTGCAGGGTCGGAAATTTATCCCCGTATAACACTGACACCAAGGCGTGCCCTTTTTCATAAAAAATATTCTGCTCGACCTACCACTTCGTATACCCAAAAATCAACACACTCACACACAGGCGCTTACACCTACGCACAAACACGCGTGTTTCTTTTTTGGCGTCAAGCGGTTACCTCGAAATTAGTCAAAATTCCGGTCCCCACTAGGAAACGGGAAGGAGGCCAGAGACAAGGCGACAAATATCCGCGATCCGACGACGATACGTCGACCAGCAGGATGAATAACAAAAGGAAGAATCGCTCAAATCTCACCAGGTTTGTCACTACTGTAAACTCTCAAAGATCCTACTGTTTTTCTCTTTTTTCTTTCTTCTTTTTCATTTTTGCCAATTATCCATCAAAGTGCACAGGGGAAACGCAGCCGTGGCGTGGAGCGTCCGTACGTACAACTTGGTGAAAGCTGTTCAGATTGAAGCGACCGAATGCGTTCTCAAGAATCGGAGACAATCGCAAAATAAATCCAGAGTCGGTTATAGCTCGACTTTTCTTTATTTTTTTAGATCCCCGCGGGCTCGGGGTCCTCAAGAAAGATGCGTCGCTGCTGAAGGAGTTTATAACAACGCTCACTTCATGCACGCCATTACAAGCCATGTGGGCAATATAGTACAGGTAAGAAAATACACAGAGAAGTCTCCAATTTTACCAAAACTTTCTGGGTGGGTAGAAAGATGAGGAAACCCAAACACGGATGGCAAAATTTTCTAAATCTTGAAAAATCTCAGAGATTCTGTGAAGTTTGATTGGTTTTCATACTTGTAACTTTACGCAATGAAGTATCATCAAAGATTTTAACGTTTTTATTTGTTTATAAAATATCGTTCAATTATGCTATAGTTTTCATATGGAATTACGCTCTTTATTATTATTGAAATGTTAAAAACGAAAGAAAAACACTTTTAAATAGACGGTCCACAGTTTGAATTTTTTTTTGGTAACGCGCACGTTCATTGTCATATGTAGAAGTCTTTACGAATCGTGAAATCTGCATTCGGAATATTTTGTTTTAAATTAAAACTGCAACCTGTCGTGCTGCTATCTTTTTCTTGATAACAAGATGGAAGAATCGTAATTAAATTTGCATTGTTGGAACGCAATGAAAATATAACTTTTTTCATTTCCGTTCGACACCACGCGTACTCTTACGTTATAAACACGGATTTATAAAGCGTGAAGTTTCATGAAGTATCACCGCATTGTTTTCAAAGGAAAAAAATGAATTCATCAACGTGTGTGACGAGTTGTGACGAAAGATTGTAAAATTGATCGTAGATTTCTTCAAACTAAATTCATACATATTCTTGCCAAGTCCAATATCATTTGATTTTAAAATATTCATAAATAAAAACGTTTTAACAATAATGTGACGGAGAAAATATTTCAATTTATCAATTGCAAAGTATTCCAATCATTCCAATTACAATGTACAAACCTTTATGGCAAATTAAAACTGAGGTGTTTAACTGCATGCAAAAGATGCAATAAAAAAATTGTACTTTTAAACTATCAAAATTATGAGAAGTCCTCAATGCTGCTTGTTGCCATTTGAATTGCCCTGACCACTTTTTGAACTTCCGCCATTGTAAACGAACGTTCAAACTGATCTGCTGCACAATCATTCATATTTTTAATTATTAATTTATCTTATTCATCACCAGATACAAACCCAAAATGGCTCACTATACGAGGGAATATTTCGAACGTTCTCGAGTCAGTTCGACGTAGTTTTGGAAATGGCGCATCGTGTGGACGGAACCGGCAAAATAACAGTGGAAAGCGTAGTGGAGAAACTAATATTCAAGCCACAGGATATAATAACGATGTCGGCGAAGGACGTTGACCTTGATTACGCGATAAAGGACACTTTTCAAACGGACACGGCAATTAGCAAGTTCAACGGTTTGGTTGGTGAGAAGGAACTCGAGCCTTGGGTACCACCGATTACCATGAACGGCGACGAGTTTACACTGGACGGAGCTTCGGTGAGTGCACGGATAAACGTATCCGTTCTTTCTTCGTTCGTCTTTATCCAAAATATTAGCTGTTCCTTTCGTAACGATCATTACGACGCAATGGAAAGTGACTGTTTCCGCATTCCTTCAATTTCTTCGTTGTCCACGTTTTCTCGGGACAGAAATAAAATTATTTGATTGGCTCAATTTGTACTTGACCACAAATATCAAATTGCATATGAACTTAATTGGAAATCTTAAATTATTATACAAAATTATATAACTATACGTAAACGACAATGTTATGGGACTTTATATGGGAACAGTTTATACGACTCTAATGATCTCTAAAAGAGCTGGTTTTTTCGAATTTATCGAGTTGGACAGTAAAAAGTAATATATATATATATATATATATATTTTTAACGCGACAATAACCAGAATGGCTGGGACGTGATCGAGATGTTCAGAACGAACGAGCAAATGTTCGGTGTGACGTCAACGTTCGATCCTCAACTGGTTGATTACACGCTCCAACTGCAGCGTAAGGATACCAAGGACTACAAGGATCAAGAGCAAAAAGCCGCGGAGATCGCGAGCGAGATAGAATCGCAGCCGAATCACAAAGCACGCTTGGAACTTGAAAACGGTGACGAGGAGGAGAGATTCGCCGCAGTGGTATAACTTCTGCGTCAATATTTTGGATCTCCCGTTTAAAAATTTCTAGTTAATAAGGGCCGCGATTTTGGAAAAATTAGATCTGACAGTATCTTATTACTTCGGAACACTGATATTATTGACTTGGGACTAAATCTCGAAAAATGTTCTTATTTTAAAATGTACGATATGTACGAAATGTACGATATTCACACAACGGATTGAACGTAATTCAGCTTTAAAGCTTTCTTATCAAATAGGAAATCCATCAATATTTTTTAAAATGTAAACACACGCTGCAAACATTTTTCAAGAAAAAAAAAAAAAAAAAGAAGAAATCGCGTGAAATTCTCCCAGTTACATCAATCACATTGCGTATGACATATACACGAGTGATTATACGTGCACGCAGGTGAGACCACACGAGGGTAAATATCTTCCACCCGCCAAAAGAAAAGATACAAACGTTGGAAAGTTGACACGTTCGACACCGCCACCTCCCTCACCTGGTCCGGTGACAGGTGGAAAAAACGTTTTTAATCAGCCACCGCCGACGGCGAACGTGAGCGCACAACCGAGCAACATTCCAGTTGGTGGTCCACCGATTCATCCGCCCGTTCAACATCCAGGTGCGCTCGGAATGGCCATGCCGCCGAGTGGTGTCGTCGTAGCTTACAATACACCACCACCTTTTGTACCACCGTCAACGACTCAGCCACCGCCGGGGACAGCCATACCACGTGAGTTTTGGCAAATCTCCGCGTACGTGTCATTTCCTCTCGATTGGCTACATGCAATGCTGCAAACGGCCTCAGCCGTGTTATTTCCGTTATCGTTATAATTCCACCTGTAATCAAGCGGAATTATAACGAATATAATCGAAGTGATCCTTTTGAAAAAATCCGTAATATTAATCAATAAACAAATTGTTCCTTCAAAAAATAATGGATCGGTAATAACGATCAAATTTTCAAGTTTTCATACTTGTATTCTAAATCATTTTTTTGTTTATTTTTCCATTTTAGTAATGGCGCAGAGTCAGCCTCAGAATCAGCAGATCGCAGGTGCGATGAGCCAGGTGACTTTTACATCACAACAACAACAACAACAACAACAATCCCAACAATCAGCTGGTACGAACAAATTAAATTTGGAGAAGCGTGAGCGACCCGCAAGGCAGCAAGTTTTCCAAGCGGACAAAACGCCACCGGCTCCATTTTCCCAAGCGAACGTTGCCAACTCGCAGCAGCAGCAGCCACAGCAGCAGCAGCAGCATCAGCAGCAGCAGCAGCAGCAACAACAACAACAGCAGCAGCAGCAACCACAGCAGCAACAACCAGCTCACACGTCACATCCGCCGTTGCAACAGCAAAACTCCGTGGACGGCCCGAGATGCGAAATGTCGTCGGCAAAACCGGAGCACCGAAAGATAGGGGTGCAACGAGGTCGGGACGATCAGCACTCGGAGCTCCGGCAATTCTCTTCGGACTTTAAATTGGCGGATACAACGACGAGCCAAGATTCAGTTTCGCATTCCCGTAAACAACAACAACAGCAGCAGCAGCAATTGCAACAACAGCAGCAACAACAGTCGCAGCAGCCATCACCGCCTCAACAACCGCAACAACCTCATCAGGAGGCGCAAGCACCCCCGCCTCTTTCTCTAACTCATCATCAGCAGGTTCATCAGCATCCGTCGCCACCACAGCAATCTCAACAACAACAACAGCCGCAGCACCAACCGCAACATCAGGCACCCCATCAGCAACAACATCAACCAGTTCCAGAGGAATTACCGGTAAACAGTAAACCACCGCCGGGGACTGGACCACTCAGAACCTCCAGCCCTCCGCAACAAATTCAACAGCAGCAACAAACATCCCCCCCGATGCAGCAAACTCCGGTCGTCGAACCAGCCGTCGAGAAGATCACCACTGCCTTCAAGAAGTCGACGCTCAATCCGAACGCCAAGGAATTCAATCCCAATGCGAAACCCTTCACCCCGGTTAGTACTTTATTCGTTACGGTTATTATGCAGAAGTAGGCCTCCACCTCAATTTTGACGGGAGATTTTTGTTTTTGCCATAAATTACATGAACTTGTCACCACTTATGGTGACATAATTAACATAACCTCGTTTACGGATAATATCTGCAGTCAGTTAAATCGATTGAAAATTTTATTTATCGTGAAATATCGAAGGATGGCTTTGTTCTTGGTTTGATAAAATCATTTCGACAAACCGCTGTAGAAAACGCGCGTGTAAAAAACAGTATCTGTACTGTAGTCAATAATAGGAAGCTGGATAGTGCGAAACTTTCGATCTCATAAGTTTAAAAACAATATTTTTTGTACAGTTTTTATACTTGTTTGAGAGAGTAAAAGATGAACTTTTTTTTATTTTTATAGCGTTCGCCAAGCACTCCTACACCAAGCAGGCCACATACGCCTCAAACACCGCAGTATTCTACTGCCGCGATGCCAACAACGGTTGTCATGCCCGCTTACGTGGTGACGAATCAACCGCCGGGGCCGTTCTCTCAACCACAGGCCCAGCCCATGACCAGGCTCCGGAAGGGTCAGTATCTAGGTATCGTAGCAATTCGTCGATTGTTATTACAAACATTACTGCTAGTTTTATTAAACTTTCAAACGATAATCCTATATTAACTAGACGATTAGCGAAGAGCCTATCGCACGAGCTTTCATGGAACGATTCGGTGTCCTCGATTTTTAGAGAAAAATGTCTCGTCCAAACGTTCTTTTTTTTTGACATTCAGGTTACTTGATATTTCGTGGAGGATGCGAAAAGATCTTGTACGAGAGTGACGTAAAAGCTCGTCTTTGATTCTTATTCACGAGAAGGTCACACCCCAGTTCCGCCATTTGGCGTATCAGAAATATCCTATACGGTGAAACCTCGTTTATACGTTTCCCACTTATACGTTGTTGGCAATTATACGTCATCAATTTTATTCCCCTCCGTGAATTCGTGGTTTGTTTTTTCAGTTATACTTTAATCACGTTGGCTCATTGTTCAATTGTTATCAATCAAATTGTCAATTGGATAAACAAATATTACGATAACAGATGTACTACGATTGAACAACATTGAGAATCACACGCTGACAATCACCTAAAATGTTAGAGAATTTCCGATACATACGGTATTCCATTTTTCCATTATTCTCACTGATGAGCACATTTGACGTATCCCTGAAAAAAAACGTATAACCGAATTATCACTGTACATCCACTAAATGAGCCATACATACACGTACACGCAAGCGAACATAAAGTATAGACCACTTAATATAGAATCGTTCGCGGTTGTTTCAGTGCCAATGATGCAACATCGAACCCCAGACATAGCCTCGCAGATGCAAGTTGCAGCGGCAACTGGTCAGCCGTTGTTGGCGCCAGCGCCGTTACATCCACCGTTTCAGGTGCCTTATCCGGGCCAACCGGCTTATCAGCAAATGGTCCGAATGGTACAGGCACCACCGCCCCCGCCGCACATGGCATCACCGTATCATCATCATCACGAATCCCCTGGTCCCCAAAATCCGGGGATTCAGTATATGGGCCCGCACGGTCATCCGCATCCTCACGTCGGCCAACAGCAGCCGAGTCAGGCGCCCTCACCCGCGAACCAGAATCAACCGCATACACCCGGCGCTTACAATCCACCCGGCACACCGCAACCTTCGTATCCGCAGCCGCCGCCGCAGGGACACGGACCGGGTTATCCGATAATGTGTCCAATAATACCGCCTCATATACCAATGGCACCGCAGCATATGCAGTATCTGCCGCCTCAGCCGCCTCCCGGTGCTCAACAGACCATCATACTGCCTCACAATCAGTAGCCGCGACGATACACGAGTAGAGCCCAACGTTAGTCACTTTATTTCTCTCTTTCTTCTTCTTGTCCCCGCCCGCAGGGACGGAGGAGCGAGCGAGGAATACAAAAACAAATGATTAAACAACGTCAAGTACGGAGCGATGAATATTGAGGTTCGAAATGGGAGGAGATTAAAAGAAGACGGAGAAAGACGGCAAGAAAATAATATCGACCCGATGTATCCGAGTCTCATCATTATTAAGTGATCAAACTCCCAAGAGCCGTTCGCGTGTTCACCGATCGTTGAATCGGTAAACGTAGAAGAAACAGAGAGAGAGAGAGAGAGAAGGAGAGAGAGGGAGAAGAGCGATCCTTGCGAGTGGTGCTGGAGAAGTGTATCGATCGTGTTGCACGCAGCTCGGCGCGCAAGATAGAGGAAAATGGTCGCCGCGCCGATTTTTCATCGTACATCGATCATCAACGGCCCCTTTCTAGTTTCATTCCCCCGAATCAGCGTAATCGATCCTCGGTTTAAAAACGATATCTTTCTACACGATCACGAGTTATCAACGGGAAAACTATTTTTTTACCAACGTTAACCCGGGCCATTTACACTCGACCGTACCGTTTATTATCTTCTTTCACGAGGTACTCAATTCGCCCGCTGTAGGTGTCGCGGTACGAGAAAAAAAATAGAGATATCTTTATCGCGATTATTTGAGGGCTCACTCTTTGACGTGACAAGATCCTCTTTTTAAATTCATTATTCGTCCCGCGGATGGAATTTCACTTTCCTTGGTCCGATAATTTTTTTCGCGCTCGGATTCTCGTAATAATAAGCACGACTTGCTTTCCCAACAAACGAACATTGCTTTTCTGGCCACAGAAACTCTGTGCTAGAAGCATTTGTTCGTCTCGATACACGGAATCTTTCGTCTCACGGTGGCAGGAAGAAATCGTTTACGCGGCGCGGTAGAAAAAGCAAATAAAATGCTGTTTAGTAGCATTCCACACTCATCCCTTTACATCTCTCTATCCAGAGACTAACGGACGGAGCTGAAACGGTTCCATGTCGCTTGATCAGACGACAAAAGATCACCGACGAAACATCAGGACGATAAAATATTCCAAGGAAACCGAGATACAAACAAACATACCAACACACACAAACAAACCCAAGCAATGATGTTTCGTTTGGGTGAGATTTTGTCGTGTGATATTATGACATGCTACCAGGTGAAGCAGTTGGCAAAATTATTCATTCTACTCGACAGCACGAAACATCGCAACTTTTCCTTCGACTTACCTGTCTCCGCCTTCCCTTCATCCATCACCGTGAAGCAGATTCATAGGGAGTCAGAAGTAATTCTCAAACGCATTCTCATAGTAACAGGATAACGCGAACGGCAAAACAATTTCTGATCAGCTTCACTGCGTTAAAACTTTTAATCGGAATCCTGATAGAGAAAAAGAGATAGAACAAAAGAAAGAGAAAGATAGAAAATGTACGTCGTTTGTGACGTTTTTGATAAAACGTCGTGAAAGTCGCGAGTCGAGAAGAAAATGAAATCGATAACAAGAATCCATCGGTAGAATATCCAAAAAAAAAAAAACAAAACAAAAAATAATATATCGGACTACAAAAGCTGGTGTCTGCCAGCGAAAAGAGGGCCCTTCAAATTTGTTTGTCCATCGATTTTCCGTTGTTCGAGGAACACACATAGGAGATAGGAGTGTATCTTTAGAAGCGAGAGAGACGAAGAGAAAGATTGAAAAAAAAACATTGATAAATATGATAAAAAGAAAACCCCAAAGAGGGTATAAACACTCGACAAAGACGAAAGAAGTTTTAATGTTATCAAAGAATGTATAAGGAATGAGCATTAAAGAAGCAGAGCGCTCGTACTCCGTCAACTCGTTTGGTTCTGCAGAGTTTGTTAGTACTGAATAATATCATACTTTTTTTTTTGTTGAGAGATGCTAGATGGGAGACCTCGTATTTGCCGTGAACTCACGGTTCCAGAACGAGAGAAAAGTGAACGATTAACGCGCAAGGAAAAATTTATCGACTCCCCCGCGTCAGTCGAAGAGATTGTTGCGACAAGATCTTTATTCCAGATAGTCGCGCAAAGGGTCGAGGAAAAGCTCTATCGTCGATCAAGATCGATAACTTGAAGAAAAAAAAAGAAGACAGAATCAAAGGAAACCGTAATCCCTTACGCGTATGTCGACGAATATCACACTGGAGCTTTCCGATTTTATAAAACTGTTTTCTGTTATTAAATCAGAAAATCTGTAGCCGAGATTTTACAATCGGACACGGGTGAACCGAGGTAACGACAGAAATCGACGCGCCGCGCTCGTTTCCCTGCATTTAACGAAGAAAAAAAATTAACAGCAAATATTGGGAGATGGAACATGACAACAGTCGCATTATCGAAGAATTCGTACTCGGTGTATCATGTATTCATGGATCAGCCGAAGAGTGTAGAAATTATAAAAAAAAAAATGGTTGAAAGAACAAGCAAACCTAAAAGAAGATTACGAATTCAACGTCTACGGCCTTAGAGACCTAGTCGTGTAAATAATAATGACGGAACGAACGTGTTAAACGGTTAACGATTTTTCATCCGGATGAGATTGTTCTCTGCGCGTTGCATCGTTAGACACAAATTTTATATCGAACAGATTAATGAGGGAGTGGGGAGGGGAGAGCGAGAGAGAGAAAGAAAGAGAAGAAAAGAAAATCATCAAAATAAAGTGAATAAGTTAAACAAGAATTTCCAGCGTTCAACTTTTTTTTCAACAAAGCGCTCGTCGAAACGGAGTTCGATGAACGGCGAGTGACTCACGCCCTCGTCGGACAATCGACACGTGGCATATTCGTGAACTATAATTTGTAGTAACCAATTTCTTTCGTCGTTCAATGTACTGTTCGGATCTTTACATATTATGATTCAAGTTTTATTTCAACACTGCCACTTCATTATTCATAATTTCGAAAAGAATTTTCCGAATCTTGTAGAAACATTCAGTCATTGCCCTATTGTGTTTCGTTTTGTTGCGTCAGCACGTACAACAAAACAGAATACGGAAAACTTCTACGAACACCTAAACTAAAACCGACTCTTGGAATTTGGAAACTCCGGAAAAGTGCCATCTTTTCGGTTCACCGCGGGTGAATAGTAAACGGTTGTCACCAATTTGAATTTTGAATAAAGCTGCGTGATACGGAGGGTCGTACACTAATATGGTATGGAAAGGAAAAAAAATGCCACCTGGTTGCATACCAATAAACAAAAGCATGTATTTCTCTTTACAAAATAATGCATGAAATTTAGGCATCAAGTGGGTATTAGAAAAAATATATAACAAAGGCAATGTGCTGCAGAGCGATAATGGTCACAGGAGCTACGGATTGTCAATTGGCCGCAGGTTTCGGAGGAGACAAATTTCAGTCAATCGCTCCTAATCCGCATCGCACGGTTCGAAGGATTACTGAATATCTGTTTTAGGCTCCGATGGTCACAAAAATGATATGCCACCGTAATGACGGTGTAATCAACTTTTTCCAGTCTCTGTCGGGTCACCTGCTCTCTTCGAGCTAGTTGTTTTATGTAGTTATATATGTATATGTATATGTATATATATATATATATATATATATATATATATATATATATATATATATATGACTTATATTTACACCAGTCGCGATGACCCTTAGCCTCGTAATAGCATGAGAACCGGATGTCAGAGGATGGAGGAAAAGAAAGAAATCTACACAAGTGGATAACTCGCGGAACTAGCGATACCGCACTGATTATCTTGATTGCGCGACATTTTGATGTATCCATTGAGACCCCAACTGTCGCCCCAGCTGTTCTTCACGAGCCAGTAGTCGACACCATTCTCATCGGTTCCGTAACCAACGACCAAGACACCATGGTCCAATTCCGTGTTCGAACATGCGGTCTCGTTGTAAACTCCTTCAGCGTAAAATTGGAAGCTCTGCTGAGAAGCGTCGATCGCTACGGATACCGGACCAACCGTAGCTACAGCGGCTTTCAGTTTTTCCTCATCACCTTCCGGAATATCGACGAAACCGACATCCTCAGCCCCACTATTTTTAGCTTTGTACCTGCGTTATTTAAATTTCCATTAATCATTGCTAGCTCGATCGTCACAAGGATTTTTTTTTCAATTGAGGGAAAACGAATGAACCTCAAGAATCTCGTACATTTCGTTTCGCGTCTGTCATTTTTTATCACTTTCCTTCTTACTTAATTATAGTTTGGAATTGCTGTCGTTTTATATACGTTACATGTGCTTTCTGTAGATATAGAATAACCACCGTAAAATCCATACGATCCAAGTACCATTAAATACTGTACACCAAATATTTTACCAATTGGTTTACTATCGATTTGAAAAAAGCGCAAAGGAAAAGGGCTGAACCGAAACAAACCTAAGAAAAAAGAGCCTTCGCCATTCCACTAAGTCGTAGAATGGTGAAGCATCTTTTTGTGAATATTTTTCTATAGCCGCGTTTGGCTTGGACTCTCAAAGTCACATGGGCAAGATTCATTGAGGTTGGTGTACAAATTGAAAAACAAGCACAAAAGGTCCCTCCTCTTAGTTTGGATAAGCAACGGACCTGCATGTGTCATCCTCGGCCTCGTAAGGATACGACTTTTCAGTATCCAGGCCCTTATTATCCTTGATGTATTTGAAGGCCTGATCCATCATGCCACCTTCGCATCCGTTATTGCCATATTTACCAGAGCAGTCGACGAGGTTTTGTTCGCTGAGGGAAACCAGTACTCCGGTATGGCGGAAGTGTTGACCCTCCAATGCACCGGTCTGAAAGTGTTTACATTGGCAACGATGTAATGGCTATTCATCATGACATTCCTTTCTATTCCGTTAAGGTAGTCCTCTCGATGCCAACCAGTCATGTAGCGAAACATGTCTGAAGAATGATTTTCCGAGATTGCGAATATATGAGTAAAATTGAATAATATTAAATAAGCTTATCCAAGTGAAGACAATTAATCGACAGTTTGTTATAAATCATTAAGTCATTGATTAATAATCATTGCACTGACTAAAGTATTTTTTCTTGTCTTATTAGATTTACATGTGGCAACGTTGCATTTTTTTTCCGTATTTTCGGGCACACCCAGCTGCCGCCGTGTTGCCATGTTTATTCGCTGTCACGATATTGTGTCGTTCATTTTATATCGTATCTCGGAAGTTCATATTAAAATCAATATAAATTACAAAATTGATCGACAATCATATTTTTTCCTTAGTTCATTAGATTTTTACATGTTTGATGTATCGAAATCTCATTTTTCGTAAGAATCTCATGGAATTTTTGTGATATATATTATTTCAAAGTAACCGGAAGTTGGCTTTTTTCACTTATCGAAGCAAAATTCTGCCTTGAGAAATTCCAATTTTCAACTATTAATTACTCGGAAATTAGGTCGATAAGTGGCATTGAAAATTCGATGGAATAACTAAATATACTAAAATTTAAAATATTTTTAAAAAATCATGTATATCTCATGGATTGAACCACCCCGATGGGACTACCTTAATTTCATCGTCTCAACCGTCTCAACTCTTTATATCCCGTTGTAATTCAACGGGATAGTTCGGTACGAATGTATAGTCTTTTCGTGTAGTACTCACGCTCGAAAAAGCCCAGCAGGAACCGCAATGACCCTGATCCTTAACAGGCGTTACAGCGCCGCTTTTTCTCCAGTCGACCGATGACGGCAACTCAACGTTTGCAGGTGCGATGAATTTCGCGCCAACCGGTTTTTTCACTGATTGCAATAAATCCCCGGATGGTTTCTTGAAGCCGTTTAGAGTACGGGTGAATTCGTGATGCAGCTGATCAAACAAATTTGAATATTTTATAATTAAAAATATGTTCAGCTTTCCCAAGAATGCGTAACGGCCACTCATCCAAGTATGGCTTATCGAAGAGTTGTCTTACAAGGAACATCACTTTGGTATGAGCCTTCTATTTTGTTGAAACTTTACTATGTCAAAGAGTATAAAAAACTAATCGACATATATTTTTTTAATCTCTGGAAAAAACAGTTTCAACTTCTCCAGCTACGATTTACGTTCGAGAATTTTTGGCTGAAAACGTAAACAAGCTCGGGCAGCCTTCAGGCCATTTGCACGACTTGTTTAGTACGATGATCCGGCCAAACGTAAATATTACGAAAGATCTTCAGAGTTATTGCAATTTGATTTTTTTTTTAAATCTTGTTACCTTAAAACGTTATCGACGAAAAACGTTTCCATTTTTGAAAATGGTTATCACCCCTTGAAAGTGCTTTTCCGCAGGTAAAAAAATATGTTTTGTTTAGTTTTTGATACTTTTTCACACAGCGAAGTTTCAACAAAATCGGAAAGGGTCTGCAAACTGATTTTCCATATCAGAGAAGAGGAAGAATATCATGAAATCCTTCAACGTCGAGTCACCAACGGTTGCCTCAGAGAGTAGAAAAAGTATCATGAAACCTTTCAAATTCGAGTGATTACGTGTATACACAGAAAAACGCCAACCGTCAATAATCATAATAATCACACGAGACATCGCGAGAATAAAACAATTATTCCTTCATGATCATCGTTGATCACTCAGTACTGAGTCGTGATCGATTCATGGAATCAACGTACTCACCATATCGGTATATTTGTTGGCCTTGAGTTTGTAGGAAAGTTGACCACTTGCGAATTTGGAATTATGCTGGGCGATCTTGTGTCGGTTATCGACGTAAATCTTCATCCTGTACGACTCCTCTATTGTGCTATTGTATTTTTTGCTATGCTCGGCCTGAAAGGAAACACCGATCATTGAGTCTTTCTGCTTCGTTGCTAATGTCGTGCGCACTCGTGCCACGGAAAATCCAGGAGGCAAAGCGATAACACGCGGGCATCAACTTTTTCTGTTTTCGTTATTTTTATAAGAGAGAAAGTAGGATAGCGTTGATTTTTTTTCCAAGTGAACGTATAACGCGGATAAAATGGAATTAGATTTATTTAAGAAGGAGCCCCGTGACAAAACTTTGACCCAGCTTCGGTTCGTGTCGGTAAAACAAAATTCGCGCGAGCTACGGTTATCTACCGCGAGGCAACATGTCTCGAATATCGGACGATATTTTTTCGAAATCGTAAAGAAATATATACAAATTATAGTTTCCCACGGATTTTCTAAAATATGTGACAGAATTAAATGGTTGAGGTCTAAAAATGTGTGCTTTTAATATAGCTACGCGGTTCTTCTCCCCTCCAAGTTGTGATCCTAACCAAACTTTTTATTTTACAGCATTTCATCGCGACGCTCGCGTGGTAATACAAGCCATAATTTTTTTTTCTATTTGTGAAATTTGGGGATAAGACAGTCGTTCGTTTATCGATTTGACATTGTCTGGTCAAATTTCATGAAATTCTAAATAGCTGTTTAAGAAATCCGTGGGAAATTATCACCCTGATCGGCGGACGAGGGCGGGAGGATATGCGGCTTCAAACTACTTTTGTCGCTTTTTACTGTGCAACGGATTTTTCTCCACATGTCGCTTGCACGTGCGCAGTGTTGCCGCTTTCAAAATCGTGTGCATTCGTACAATTGTAGGCCTTTGTCAGAGACACGAGTATAACAAAGACATGAGTCATTCATCGAATCGAAGCTATCATATCTTACGTCACGTTTGCGAGGTAGCGCATTCGAGGCGAGGATCGTAGCGACGAGTCGCCGTTGAGCGAAACTCCTCGTACGTAATAGTAGATTTTTTTCCGATATTTTACTCAACCGATGAATGTTAAACGATGATTTTATTACCGCGTAGATAAAAGTTCAACGTCGAAGCTTCAATGAGCTTCACCTGTTATTGTCGAGAATAATAATAAAATCCAGCAAATTCACAGCTGTTTGGTATGACAAGTGGCGACAACGGTAATTTTTATTTCTTCCTGGGTCATCAGAGCTTGTTCATTGATGACAAAACTTCAATTCAATTTAAGATTGTCCATTAAAAATTGTTAAATCGTCTAAATGTTTGTTTTTCGTTTATCGAAAATAATTCGATTTTCAAATTTGAATATTTGTTTGACGGGTCTATCAAGTAATAGAACTTAAATTGTTAACCGTGTACCCAAAATAAAAGTAATTCGTGCCTCTTTTGTGACGGACAACAAATATGTAAATTATCAAGCGAGAAAACAATATAAGATTAATTCTTTTCTTCTTTTCGATCACTTAACAACAGACATCAACACGTATTTCCGCATACGTGTTTTCTTATTCTTACTTGTCCATTCGTAAGTAACAACCATTCTTAATTGAAACCATCAAAATTTACCTTGAAGTTATCCCACTCAGCTTCGAAGAGCTCGGTTAGGGATACGGCGTATGCGCCAGCCAAAATAGAGACGAACACAAAGAAAAAAGCCTTCATGATTGCTTATTCGGCGTCTGTAATGAAATGAAAAGACAAACAAGAGTTATTAGCTATTAATGCTATATCCATTGCGTGTCAGATTTGTAGGAGGACAAAGGGAAGCGATCTGCCGCTGTGAAGCGGACACTTATCATAATATAGAATTACTTCCTGAAACAAAAGCTAATGCGTAGAGAAATATCATCGATTCAGAAACGAAAAATCAAATTCATTGTGCCCTATCGATCTGTGCTACACCCCGTAGGTAGACTCGTACTGCGATTATATTAAAATTAATAGCTGCGTTAAATTTAATAGCTGCATTAAATTTTTTTCAAGTTTATCTTGTACACTTTCAATATTTAAAAAAAAATTAATATCAATACAACAAACTAATTGGTACTACGCAATTCTATAAAATTCAAGTACACACTTCAAGGTTTGAATAAAAAATAGTCTACTATTGCTCCAACTATTTTACTTCTTGTACTTTCACCTCTTAATACTGTTTTTCCAGCGGTAAAATAAATACGTATCCTCCTTTTATGAAAGAATGACATATGTAAAAATAAACCAATAATCAACGATTCCGTTTCCAGTGTCTGAAAAAAGCATTTTGTACCGTAGATATCGTAAATTACGAAACTGTACGTCCTCGCCTCTGATCGCTCACGGTCAAACGTGAAAATGCACGTCTAAACATTTTGCGGCCGCGATTAATTCGCGCATCTCGCTGGTGCTGATATACACAATACGTAGCCAAAACAATGCTCCGACCTTCGTGTCCGAAGGGAGAAAGTTGTGACGAAATTTGATGGCGAGAGACGTAAAGTAAATCACACGAAAAAAAAAAACAGAAACAAAGAAAAACAAGCGCCACCAACAGATGATGGCCATGCGTGTAACGGTGCTGAACAACGGCGCAGTCCCGCTATATCTGACACGGAGTGACGCATGACGCGATGCGAGAAAACGACAATACCGCACAAAAGATTTTACGGATCGTCATTGCGCCTCGTTAATATTATAAATTCAATTAAACGGAGACAAAACAATTCCACAATCTGACAAAGAGCCGTATTTTGTTAAAACTTTTCATCATGACGTATTCACTTTTTTCCCTCGAGTAACAGCGCAAAAAGTTTGACTATATTTGTTACATTGTTCAGTTGAAAATTTCTATTTCAATATTCGTAACAACTTTTTGAAATACTCACCAAACAAATAATTCGAAGAAACTCTTAGATCGTATACGACTACCTCCAACGGGTGCTCGAAAACTAATGGTACAAAGAATGATCGCGCGACGCTCGACGGCTGCCATCTCCCCCCCCCCCCCCCCCCGCCAGTCAAGCTATCTATCCGCTACGACGGAGGAAACGCGACGCTGAACCACGCAAATCATAAACGCAGCTCCGTTGTCAATAGCGTATATGTAAACACGTGTATGCACTATCGGAGAGTCCAATATCAGTAAATAAAAACTGATGTAGGGGAAAGGTCTTTTATCTCGTCACGTGAGATTTCCTTTCCTTCGCTGGACTGGTGACGTGAGATAGAAATTCGAGTCATGTGATTGATAACTGAAAATACGTAATTATCCTGTATGTGTGAGTGTGTGGGCGTTTCCGAAAGGCGTATCTGCATCTCCAACCGCTCTCAATAACCTTTGTGTAGCTTTGGAATATTGAAGATAATTTCAATGCATCATCGAAGCTTTTTACCTTGAACTTGTAGTTCGTTTTAAAAAAGGTGAAAACACTGCCCGAGAGTTTTAAGGCAGAATGACCATTAACAAATTTAAAAGAACCGATTTTTTTTCTCCATTAATTGATAGTTATATTTTTTAAGAATATTGTGGACAAATTTTGCAGCGAAATTCCAATAATTGTTGGATTTTTCGTAAAAGACGCCAGGAGCGTTCGTGTCGAGCACACACGGCTATGCAATTTTGGCCGCGTTTTTCTCAACTGCTGGAATGATTACTCAGAAACTATTCGACCGATGGAATTTTTCACACATATTCGTTGCATCAGCAATTTTTCTACGAATCTAAATATTATTCTGAAAACCCGCAGGGCAACGCGAGAACGCACTCTTATCCCTCGTATATCAAGGCGCTTTGGTGCGAGAGAGCGCACGCTATAACCACATCGTCAATGTTCGGTCACACATATGTACAACAGCGCTACGTTGGATGCGGTAGTTACTAAATTAACCCCACGAAAACGGTCCATGCGCGTCCATAAGCGCCGTTGTTCCACATAAATCTATCTTCTCTGGTGACAAGTTTGGCTGATTATATTTCAGAGTGAAAGAAAAAGATGTCGACTCCACAAGAAACTTTCGACGTTTCGGCGGTTACAAAAAAATGTATGCTAGCTCGCGCCGCGAGACGCGAAAAGCTCCGCCATGAATACTTGGAGAAAACACGAAATCCTTATCGAATGCTAGCGGGTGAAACTGGTCCAGTGGCAAGTATTTTCTCATTTGTATTATTTGTTAACCTCTATGTTACGCTTAAAAGAACTTTATTGTAGTAGTGCTGTATAACTAAACGTACATTTTTTTATTCATCGGGCCGAATATTTTTTAATAATCATAATCAATTGGCAATGGCCAATGACGTCCAATGACTTTTGTTACGTAATACCTTTTATAGTACGTTTGTATAAAAATGAGAATTTGATAAATGATGTTTTTGTTGCATCACACTTTGCAACAAACAAATCATTTCAATTGCCTGGTGGATAAGCTTTTGGTCTCTACCAAAAGTCTATCTGCCATGGTCAACGGCATCGCCTAATCCACGGATGAAAAATGTATAGAAGTCTTATTTCCTTATTTGTTCAGATCACATTTGATATTCCAAAATGACTCGATTATAAGTCGAAGAATCATATTTTTCGTTTGCAATTCACATTTTTGTACCCTTTGTTGAAACGGCGTTCTAACAATTCCAATGTTTCTTTTTGTATAGTTCGACGAAGGTTTACAGCGCTTTCATTCAATGACCGAGACTAGGCATCAATATTTCAGGCCTACTATCCAAGGTGGTTTGAGATATATTTCTTGGGTAGTGCTTCCGATAGCTGTGACTATATACGTCATCAGCAGAAGCAAGGTAAGTTTGAGTACGTACTTTACATTACACAGGTAATCATTCCGGCTTGTTATATTTTGTTTTTCTAACCGCAGGATCAACAGGAACATCGCTATCGCACCGGGCAAATCAGTTACAAAGACAGACCAGCAAAGTTTATGTAAGCGTTAGTGAGAATAGGAGCTCTTGGTAGGAAAGATAGTTGAAAATCTAAGTATATGCATTGAAAATAAAGGGGAAAAAAAATATGTATAAAGTGATAACAATCCAATACACGTGTTGTTACAGACTTATATTTTTATTCCTGCTCGTCAAATACAGTACGGTTTTGTTAGACAACACATTAATGTTTTGACATTACTGCATCCACTTTGAACAAAGACTTGGAGAAATTAGATATATCAAGAGTAATCAGTGCCTGATGCATTGGCTCAGGCTGATGGAAATACTTTCCATAATTAAAAAATTAGATTTTGTCTAACGATTCATACAGAAAAAGAAATTATCCCGAGAAAAACAAGTAGATTTTCATCTACTGAATCATAGAGATTAAAGCCAAACGATCCATAATATTAATACCTCTGTTCAACTCTCCTCCCCCGCTTAGAGAATTGATGACTTCAAGTATAGTTAATGGGATTCATACCCAATTAATATTACAAACATAACCCTGAAAAAAAAACCACTTGAAAGAGTGTCGCACTGCTCAATAAAATGACAAATGTAGTTCATTAAAAACGCGCATAATTGTAAAATCGAAACTTCACTAGCTGTTGTGAAGGTAATGAACTACCTCGTTAACTAAAGATCAGTACCATAAGAACGTTGAAAATACAAACAATGGAACACATGTCGCAGTACTCATCAAAGTGACAAATGTAGTTCATTAAGGACGCTGATAATCGTCATATCTAATCTTGATTAGTCCGTACAGCGGTGACTTGCCAGGTTAACTACATCACGGAACTTCATCGTTTCCTTGTCGATATATTTTATATCGATGATAATAATTTATTGCGTATTTTCTACAGCAGTGTTATCAAATTCCGACGGTACGACCGTTCTTTTGACAATTCGTGTTAAAGCTCTGATATATTAGGTTGGGAAATAAGTATATTTTATTTTATTTTACAATGATTTTTATGTTTGACAAAATGGAGAAATTAGATATATCATTCGATAAAGCCCTATTCTAGAGAAATATTCATTCGATAGACGTCTTTCTGCGGGAAATTGCATGATTATCCCCTAAGAGAATACTTTATTGTATTCGCATAAACAATTCTTTCGTATCGTATTAATTAAAAAAGTATTGCTATACGCGTTTTCTGCTTCTACGCAATAGTGTCCGAATACACGGACGTTTTCTCCGTTTCGCGAACCACATAATGAGACATAAAGATCAATAAATAAATTCAATTTCATTTATTCAGTTCCGTTTATTATACAAGTTTGAGTAAATGGATTATCGATCTTCTAATTGTTTGTCGCGCGCTACAACAGCGTCGTCAAATTTCACCATGTAAGTTGTACCTTTGTGCCAATGCGCCGTCACCTTCGCAGGCTGAAACACCAGACTTGCTGAGAACATGCAGGAGACGTCCGAGATTGAAAAGCAAAGACAAAGAAAATACTCACAAAACCAGAATCGTGGAGTACCGCTTCGACTATGCCTGCCACAAAGGAGGCACAATTCAAGCTTCCCTTGTCTTTCGGCACCGATACGAATTTGTTGACAAGAGATTCTTTCTCTATGATGTAATAAGTACGCTCGTCGTCATTGGCATGCTCCAGTTTATCGGCTTCACGGCCGAAGAGTGATTTCCACAATGTACTTTTCACAAAGAGCAACGCGTTTAAAAGTTTTATCTCCCGTTTGCCGCTCTTTTCACGAACTACCAGAAGGTCTGTTATTCTGTGGCCAACCTCGGCACCCATCTCGGCCAATCTGAAAAACTTTACTGTCAGCGAATCCAAGATAGCAAGAGTACAATCATTTTTTTTGGCGGGAACTTTATTTGGCTCATAAATGGTTGGCTCACTTTTCTATAAGACTACACGCTTGAAATTCAAATCTGTAACCCACGGCTGTTCATGTTTAGAAGCAAGCGTAACCTAAGTACAGGACCATCGCCGCAGCATATTGTGAGGTACTTTCCGCTATTTCATTTTTTTAATGTCAACACTACAATTCGTCTTTTTGTCGGCCATATTCGTATCCTTGAACGCAATAGTCACGACTTACAGTTCACACTACGTTTGCAATTGTTTACATTTATGTACTCAATGAATTTGATTTCGTGGTAAAATAGATTTGGATTAGTAATTTAAAAAAAAAAGCGGCGAAGGAAAATTCGTGTCAAACGTAGAAACTTACTTGCTTTGCAATTCTGGCACCGTGTAAACGCGGTTTTGACAGTACTGCACAAGCTCCGAAAACAAAAGGGCGTAACAACTCAGGCTAACCTCTCCCTTTCCTTTGCTCAGCGGTTTATCGAGTATACTGGTTCTCGAGCGAACGGCAGATATTGTCATACTCGACATATCGCCAAAATATATATTACCGACGGTTTTTACTCTTGATTCTTTTAATAGCTAAAATTAAATGATAAATTTTAATGCGCGAACTCCGCGATGTTATCGTGACAGATTTGTGACACAATAACAGTCGTGCATCATCGAAAAAGAATCGAACTTTGCGATTCGAGAGATCGATCAACTTTGAATATTATTGATACTTGAGGGAATGACGGACACGTTGGAAACTTTCGACGCGGTCCTTCGTTACGTCAGTAGTAACAATTTTGTAGCTTTGCGCTGCGAGTTACTACCGACGGATGGCGCATCGCACGCGAATTCGATCACGAAGTCTCGACTTTTCGGGCGAAGAATCGAGACAGGACAATTGCCGAGGCCAACGGGAAGGTCATCCTACGGCCTTTTGAAATATCGTGATTTTTGAGATTCTGGAAAAACGGCCCGGAAAGACGAAAAAAATTTTTTCTCCGTTTTTTAAGTATTAAAAGGGTGTATTTGATCGGAAATTTTCCGCTGATTACGAAAATCATAAAATTTTCGTCGAAAGCACGGAACGAAGCAAAGAAAAAAGTGTTTTAAGGTGTTTTTTACGATTTTTTCATAGAAATTTTGGGTTTTTGGGGAAATTAATGGTAGATTCCTGTTCAGGGGTTCAAATTACATCGTAAAGGACCAAAAAAAAAAATATAAAAAATCAAAAATTTTTTTCGATTTTTGGGCAAAATACGTTTTTTTACTAAATCATCGATAACTTCTTTTCCTTTAGGATTTGGAACTCCACTTTGCGCTCAATCGTTTCGTTATGATTTTTTCTTCAAAATGCTTTTTTAATCATCAAAAACCGATGATTTTTCGATTTTTGGCAGAATTTCAAAGTTGGACCATCGATTTTTGCAAATTTTACCATACATACCCCTTTGCCTCTTTTTTTGCGATTTTTCGAGTGGACTTTCCAGGAAAACTGTACGAGATATCGATACGAATCCAACGCCATTATTCAAGTCAGGCAAAAAGCTTTTCCAAACCCACCAATTGAAACCCCATAGCACAGAAAACGCTCGCTCTACGACCTTTCGAAATATCCTGATTTTTGAGATTTCGGGAAAACGGGCCTGGGAGGTCGAAAAAATTTTTTTCCCGTTTTTTAACTATTAAAAGGGTGTATTTGATCGGAAATTTTCCGCTGATTACGAATATACCAGAGTTTTTGCCAAAACTATAAAATTAGACTGGGAAAATGCAAAAAAACCTTTTTAGAATATTTTTTGGACATTTTTGCCTGCTGCAGCTTACGGTAGCCATCGTAGCGACGAAGGTTACGAATTAGCGCAGTGAACAAGTGACAAGTGACAAGTAAAAAAAAAATATATTGATACTTCGGAAGGACGCAAATGTAGTCGGTAAGAACGGAGAATGCGAGCCGCTGCGCCGCCAGTGAGAAAATCGTTGAACTGAATTTTCTTGACGGTCGATAAGATTTTGAGCTCTGGTGGTACATTTTTATGACATTTATGTGGACATTTTCGAAAACAAATTTCTCTGCAATTTCTTCGTCAAAATAGATGAAACAAAGCTGAGAATGTGTACTTTTCAATGATTGATTATAACAATAAGGACCAAGTATTAATGAGTTTTAACTGATTCATTTGTTCTTAAACATTTATTTGTTTGATAATAAACAATAGCGCTACTAATGTTTATCGTTCAATTTTTTCTTCTTCTTCGTTTTGCTCGAAATATCTTCCTCCACGGATCGTTTTTTCGTCTTATTCCGCGTGTTTGGCAAGATATCCGAGACACCGTTTTCCATTGCCGAGTCCTCAGCATTGCCATTTGTGAAATTTGCCGTGCTAAAATCTAGAGATTCCAGGCCTACCGACATCGCTTTTGCCCGCAATTCACGAGCTTCTTTCTTTAATTTTTGTTTGTCTTTCTGTTTGCTACGAATCTTAAGCTTTTTCTTCAATTCCTTCTTCGATTTTTGGCTTATCGTAGCAGTTTCCTCATTATCGGATTCCCCCTCGGATACGTTCTCCTCCTGGTTCGATTGTACTCCATTTGCAAACATCGATTTTGCCTGTTCGTTTGTGTTGGTCGTTCTGCAAGTAACGAATTAAGAAAACAATTGTAATGGATATCCAACAAGAATGGTTATTCTTAAAAAACTTTAAAAATCGTTTTTAAAAAGTAACGTTTCGTTAAAATTAACATACACGTTGATGGGAGCACCAATTTGCGATGCTAATCGGTTGTAAGCGATCCTCGTGTCCTTCGATAGAGACAAGTGTGTCCTATACGCAGCTACTGCATTCGCGATCAATTTCCAATCCCACGCTTTTGGCAAATGTTGCGGATGAACCGCGTGCAGAAGAGTCATCAAAAGACAGACAAACTTTTGTCTAACTTCTTTACCAATTATAGCGTTTTTTTTATTCGTAGGTTCGACATTAAGACTTTGTAGATTCGAGGCTAATTCTTGCAGCAGATTTAAACTGTTGACGAATAGTTTTTTTTCCATTTTCAGTCTGACCGAATTGTTCTTCTCGTCGTTTACGAGCCTGTTGTTGCGATAGAAAATCGTCAAGAATTCGAGAGCCTGACCACGTCTAAATGATCGTATCGTATTGTCGAAAGCGAAGTCCACCTGTTTGATAAAGAATAATGAATTAGTTTGTATTCTGACCAACTATATTATTAGCGGTATTTTAATGGTGAATTAATAATACGACGACTAGTATCACAGCCAGACAGCAACTGTTATAAAATAGACCAATTTGTATAATTATATTAAATCTCGAAAGGAAAATAATACCTTCATCGTTTGCAAACATTATTAGACAAATGTATCGGTAACTTGCTATTTCTTTCAAGTACTCTTTTCTCATTCACCGAATTCTAAGAGGCGTGCGTGTTCCATAAATGTCGCAGGCACACGACAGTTCATTCGCGATTAAATGCGAAAATGTTATTTGATATTCAGACTCACCAATAGCGGAGCCAATTGCCAATTACCGACCCAAAAAAGTTGCAACGCACTTTTGAAGAGGCCAGCGGGCAGCACGCAATCTCGTTTTTTGAAAAACGCAGTCAAATTTTCGGCGTATATTTGGACAAGAGTTTCATCTGGTAGGGACGCTTGTTGTGCACATCTGATGAGAAAGGTTGCGCATTCGGCAAGCTTGTCACCCATTTCCTGACAGACCGATGTCGATCTTTCGCCTTTTTCCATTAAAAGCTTAGCCACATCGGTCAATAACTGTGCATCTACGCCTTCTGCATCCTTGAATTTCTTAACGGCAGATAATTTTTTCAAACACGTTCTCACACGGTTCTCCAATGGCTTTTGATGGGGCTCCTTGATGCAATATTCTAGAAGTGCGAAAAGCGGTACCAGCATATCAAGAGCTAGAGCCATCGATGGCCCCGAGTCTATGTAAGTCTCCAATAGATCTATCACGCGAACACGGAAGTGCGTAACTGACTGAGCGGATTTTTCTTGTTTTTTCGATGGAGTTTGACGATTTTCACGAAGTATACGGAACGCCGCTGCCAATGATTCGTCCAAGCGTTTACCCTGGTCCTCGTCAATCTGATCAACGTCAATATCCTCGTGATCGGTGTGCATGCAAGCGTCACCGAGAGCCTGATGTACAGCGAGACGCAAACGATCGGTCACTGTATCGTCCACATCCGCGTCGTCATCGTCGTCATCGCTCGTATCTTTGTCGGAATCATTATCGCTATCTTTACTCGTGTCTGCCTCGTCCGCGTCATCGTTCAGACTTGTCTTCTTGGCATGATTCGTATCTTCATCGTCATCATTTTCGGCGCTTGAATCGGAATCGCCACCCTCGGATGATTCATCCGAAGTTTCATCGTTGTTCGGACCGAGAGGACTTTTGTCGTTCTTCGGGTCCAATACCTGAAAGCAAAATTGTCAATGTTTAGTCAAGTATTAATTTTGTTGCTATAAATCCCAGATAATTGTCGAGTGTCCGAATACTAACGGAAATTATTTGGTGAATCGAAGTTGCTGTTAAAACCGTGCACACGTGAGGAAAAACGCATTTGACCATGGACCGTAGAAGGTGACTATTTCGGGATAAAAGCGATAACAAAAGATCAACTATAACGTCCACCCACTCCGGCTCGTCAATAGCGTCGTTACTCCTTTTCTCCTTCTTCGATTTATTCTTGCTCAATCGTTTCGAACACGCGTGGATCTCGTTTATAGCTGATATCGCCATCTCAGGATCAGAAAATAATTGCAGTCCCATATGCAGATCCATCGTGTAAAATATTAACACGGCTTGTTCGTTCCTCGAATCCTTCTCGAGTTTCGTGATGAAAGTCATCATTGCGTTCCACGCTTCGATTCCCGGGTCTGTAAGAGGAGTACGAAGCGTGGTTGTCTTGTTAACGAATAATTCTTCGTTCAAATGGTGAATCAGTTCACTCAGGATCGTTCTCAAGTAGTCCAGTTTCGGCAATTTATGGTCGAGAGCCCGATAGAAACTTTCCTTGAAGTTAGCTTTAAAGTAGAAAAATATTTGACAATTAAGAAAACGCAAAGAATTTTTAAGATTCAACGACGTATTTTACATTCTATACTCACGAGCCAATTCAGCCCCGACATTTGCTGTTTGGCAGAGGCCTAAATTAAATAAGAACTTTAGCTGATCCAATCTCCATTTGTGTTCCGTACTAACGGCGGGATGGCCGAGCAATCTAAAAGTTCATTATTACACTTATTGGAATATACAGAGTTGTGAGTAATAAATTAATTGCAGTCCTATTTTTCGCTCACTGAAATATTTTTATCTATAAATCAAATACAAACCTTGTCAATAATTGTACAACGTAAACTCTTTCTGCGTTAGTCCACGACTCCGTACGATCACCGCCCTTCTCCTTCGACCGTGCGTTACTTGCAATTTCGATATAAAGTTTCGACAACCTTTTAACGCCTTCCTCATTCATATTTGCTGTTAACATTTGGATGACTTTAGTACCCGTTATTTTTTCAATCATAATGTCACCTGGATATAGAATCAGTTTTTTCAACACCCCAACTTGTGTTTTGGGTTTGATTTCCTTGTCGTTCATCACGGATACCAACTGACTAAGCAATGACTTGAACGTTATTGCTATCTCGTCTTGTCGATTTTTTTTGCAATTCGTGAATCTTCGAATCATGTGATGCAAGAAATGTTCCGACAGTAGCGATGGCAAGAGCGTCTTGTTTTGGATGTTCGTTAAAATGTGCTTAAAGAGTTCAAGTCCCAAATATTCCATGCTCTTCGAAGGCTTGACGAATCGAAGATCGATGCCAGACCAGAATTCGATGAGGTACTCCGACGATACTATGCGTTCACAAACCAGTTTGAATACGGGATGACGACAGCACGCGATTCTTGGTATGTTCTTAAAGGAGATTGAAAAAAAAGGGTTTTATCGAATTACTGTAACTTTGTATTGAGGACGCGTAGAAAATTTACCATGTGACACGTGAGTGTGAAAGAGATAATTTGAAAGATTGGAACCGATATCTCTCCAAAATTAATATCTCGTAAAGTAAAATAAAATATTGAAAATTTGCATCTATGTATTAGATTTCTATGCTCTGTTTTTAAAAAAAGAGACAACTGTGTATGAGAAAACTGGCTTTGATATAATGTTGATATTCTACATGGCCCCAACGCGCCATAAAGAACGCCTTTTTTCGAGCAGTTGCAATTAATCGGATTTGTACTCAGGATACGTGCTTTCAATTTAATTATTTGATTACATTATAAATAATCCGAGTTAATGAAATGCAAGATTTAAAAATTGATATTATATCGAATGCGTTGTCCATAGCAATACTCACAGTTAACAATTTTAATAATTCTTCTGTGCGCTCGCCATTGATGATGTCTCTGTGTCCGAGATGTTCTTTGAGAAATTTGCCACCCACTAGACTCGGAAATTTGTCTTTCATCAATAACAAAATGTAAAGAGTGTCCAGAGTTTGTTCTTCCCAAGGTTTCCCAAGCATTTTCTTCAACAGCGGCCATACACTGGATTTGAGTGAGTTCGCATCGCTTGTTTGATCAAGATAGTTGGCGAGGAAGAAAATTGAAACAAATGACAGATAACTTCTCTGTTGGCCGGAGGAGAATAAAATTTCAAAGATTTTTTGTTGCATCTCGCTCTCCTGTGTTATCAATAGCTTGGATCTTATGAGGCTGCCGCACAGTAATATTCTCCCTGTATAGATATCAGCATTTTCCTGAACAAAAACATATATTGCGTATATTACAAAAACTATTCGTTTTGCTTCAATCATTCAGGGTCTTCAACTGTTAACCTGTCCTAACCCGCCTTCAGAGGAAAACCTGTATATCGATACAGCCAGCTCTAAGTTTCCCTGCCAGTCATGAAACTATTCCTCTTTTTTCAAGAACTGTTGAATAAAAACATTTCACGACAAAAGTGACATGACTGGGATTGGAACCAGCGATCGTCCCATACATTTTTCAACACTGAATCGACGGATCAGATTTATTACGAAAACTAATATCATTCGTTGGTTATATGGGATCTTACACTTTTTGCATTACTGTTGACGGGACGTAGCTCATTGTCCATGATCTTTAACAAATCTTCTATGCTGGTGTCTGGGTTTGTCCGGAGATAAGCTGTTAGCACGGTATAAAAACTCTTCCTGGAAAGAGCTCTCGACGATCCTAGTCCTCGCACCAAACGAGTCAAGGCACGATTCAGTTCTTTGCTCTCTGTTTCTTCCTTTGTTGAGAAAAACATGCAAATTTAAGTAATTTCCAAATTTTCAAACATAAGTCAATTAAAAATTTACAAATCTACTTAAAAACGAGTCAAGCAAGCCAAAGTCATGTTGGAGTATCAGAGGATTAAAAAATCAAACAATTTGCAAATCTTTAATAAATTATTTAAATTTATTTGTTGGGAGCCCGATTGAAATAGTTGAAGATGCAGAGGTTATGCACAGCGCTAGAGATGCGAAATAACTTACCATTTTTTTTTGAGACATGTGCCTGAGCAGTGCTATGCCTCCGTTCAACCGTTCTCGCTCATTATCTTTGACGAGTTTTGTAAAAGAATCGAGTATCGTTGAGCCCATTTTTAACTTTTTTCGTGGCTCTGAACCATCGGCGCTTTCCATTTCCATGTGCATGCTTTCCGACATGCCTACACGCGTGAAAAATTTCTGCCAACAGTGTTGCCATTTTGATTCTTGAGCAGTGTTGACTGCGCGAGTCAAGCGGACTACGTAAATTTGATATGTGAAGATTCCGTTCGAAAATAAACAATAAACGCAGTCAAATTTTCAAGTAGTGTTGTGGAAATAAATTTTCTGCAGTATCGTTACGCTTCACTTAAAAATTACATCAATCCATATGAATACGCCAAACGGTCGAAACTTGAATTTATTACGAGATACAACATCCTCTCCACAGATCGATAGGATCGATCGCTTTAATCAATTATTCATTTATTTCGATACGCGTAAACTCGACATTGTCCTAATTTGATAGCGAGAACTGTGACTTCCATTAACACTCGCCGAATGGTGACAAAACTATGTCCTTCGTTTGCCCATTGATTTTATACATTCCTCATATAGTTCAGTAAAAACAACCAAAGGACTATTGGGCGAAATACTCGCGTAATTTTTGGAGACATCTCTTTGGATAGATTGTAGACGTTTTCTCTAAATTCACTTGATCGTCAATGTCTGGTTCATACATGGCTTATCCGGAGGCGAAGGATCTCTGCACGGATGGTTCGTAAAAATTGCGATTCGTATAAAAAGCGAGAGCAGCGCGGTGAGTTAAGCACGACTCGCGCGCCCCGGCCAGTTTCGTGCATCCAACATGGCTGGTCGAAGTTCTAATGATGATCCGAGGCAAGTATTCTCTTAAAAATAATATTTATGCACATGATAAAACGTAACTTTTTTGTTCGCGGTTCTTCGACGCTCGTTCACGGAAAGCTTTCGATCGTATCGTAATAGTTGTACGGCGTAAAACAGTGAGGTTATATCCGCCGTGTGTTTTGTGGAAGTTCTCGATAGTGAGGTTAACCGAGAGTTAATCGCAAGTTCGAGTGCGGCGCAAGCCACTGTGTTAACACGGGCTACCGCTATGTCCGTCTCTCTCGCACTCCCCTTCCTTTTGCTTACGCTTATTTTTTCCAAAGCCCGCGGATCACTTTTTTTTTTCAACGTGAGTGAAGGAAACAAAGTCAGGGTATCGCGCTACTTGGAAGGATCGTTGCAAGCGTGTCGCGGGAGTTTCGTTCAATTCAGCCAATTGTGTATCTCGCGTCCTCAAACCTCGAACCTTTACGAAACTCCTTTTCTATCAGCATTCGTTCTTGAATAATAAGAAAAAATGAGCGTATTAAAAGATTATTTAGTTTTGACGAAACCGTCCGATATATTGTGCCTCGATTTTACTTGAGCCCTGTTTATTTACTTTATGTCTACTTTTATAAACGTCCTTTTTAATTTGTTCTTGCAGAGATTACAAAGGCGGTGGATACCGCAATTTTTCCAAGAAACCATTGCCCACAGAACCTCCGTATACGGCGTATGTCGGCAATCTTCCGGATGGTGTTATCCAACGAGACATCGATACAATATTCTGCAACCAGAAAGTGAAGAATGTGAGATTAGTAAAGGATCGTGAGACCGATAGGTATTTGAATTTTTCATTGTCTTTTGGCGTATGTACAGAAACGGTTATTTAATACAGCTATAGTAATGTCCATTTACAAGTAAGTTTGTCAGGTAGATGACAATACGATATTGCAAGTCATCGACGCTATGCTTTTGTGGTGTGGCTTTGGAATATAGCGGTATCGACTTAAGGGAGTGCCACTTCTGTAACATAACTTCGACGCAGCCTCGGCTAACGTCTGAAGAGCCGTTTAGGAAATCCATAGGAAACTATCACCCTGATCGGCGATCGAGGAGTCAAGGGGAGAGGGTGTGCAGCTCCCTCATAATAAATTCTCATGGAAGTTCGGCATTCCAATGCGAACCTAAAATGATTAGTTCCCATTTACTTCTAAAGTTTTCCGAGATTATAACGAAACCAAAATTATATATAATAAAGCAAATATTTAATGGAATAAAGTATCGAAATTGATGTTTAAAAGCTCCGAGAGAGTTTGTTTGGGTTTGTTTTAAACAGGCAAAGCCTAGAATGTATTGTAGGAAAGCGCATTTACAGCCTTGTCCTTAAATATTGTAATCTTTGCTTTTGATGCCTAGTTACTTCGTTCCTTTTGGGCACATTTTCCAGAGAGATACATTGTTAACTTTTCGCGTAATTTTTGACGTCCGAATCATGAAGCTGGTAATGCAGAAACACGTTTAGGGGAGGGCTATAAAAGGAACTACTTGTTTCTATTTTTTGCAAGAGTCAAAATATACGCTACCGTATTACTTGCTTAATGTTTATCGTCGTTCATGATTTTGTCATCCCTTCTTGCAAAAGACATACAAGGACATAGCGTTTCGAACAAATTTCCATAGAAACCATGAAAAGTCTTTATATGAAATCTGAGGATGCATACATCGGGATAAACCTTTCGCTACTGATTATCGCTGTTCTTTATATTAGAACGTAGCACTGTAAAATGTGTCGTGGAATATATTGTTGCAACACACAGCTCCGATGCGAAACGTCCAAAGATATTCTATTAGTTTCTACAAAAGAATCAGGAAACAAATATAAGCAACGTTGTACAAAGATTAAAAATTTAGATTACATTAAAAATACACATTTTTGCAGGTTTAAAGGTTTCTGTTACGTGGAATTCGAAGAAATTGCAGACTTAGTTTCTGCTCTGGAAATGAATGACCTTGTCGTGGTAGATGGAAAACCAATTAAAATCGATGTTGCCGATGGGAAAAGAAACGACAGAGGAAGCGGGTTCGACAGAAGAGGTGGTCGGAGCGGTGGGGATCGCGGCTATGGTAAACATATAGTTCAATTATTTTTTCACTCAACACTTGTGATTACAACGTACAAATATTTATTCGTTTTAATTTTTCAATTCTTTTTTCGGCTGTTATTACTCGCCCGAATTATTTAACCGGTTTTTACCTATTTTCGAAACGAAAAATCCCATTAACTCGTACTCGCGTAATAAGAGCTGTTTTTTTATAAATCGTCCATTGGAACATGCCAGCCATTGATTCGATGCGAATTCTCTACTTAACGGCAACGAGTAATGTGAAATTACAGCAGTAAACTTATTTAGTACCTGCCACGTTCGTTCGAACGCTTAAACTTCCCTCGGAGTGAATGAATTTCCATCAAGTTTGATTCTTTGTGGATTTTTACCGATTTCAAAGCATGCAATACGAACCTGTGAAATCATAATATTCCACAACCTTGCTCTCCTTCGATACTGAAATTCCGTCATTTGAACAATGTTGCACCGTAACTATGGGGTGGGATAGGAAACTCGAACTTCGATTGACCGGAAGGCTCAAAATTCCGAATTTTAATCCTTCGAGTGCATACTGGGTCGTTTTGACCGATAATTTTTTTTGTGTAATACGTATTTTTAAACGCATGTTCCACTTATAGCAAATGTTTTGGCATTTGATTTTCGTGTTTGTCAAAAAATGAATTTAGGGCCATAAAATATTGATCATTTACTGCAATAAACGTCTTTATGAAAAAAAAACCGGAAAAATGCATATTTACCGAAGTACAGCAATTAAAAAAACGTCATGGGTCAGATTGACCCAGTATGAACTTATAGGTTGGCGGCGGAAGTGTCAATTCGAATAGTTAATGTTCCGAAACTACAAATTTCGTAAAGCTCATGCCAACAAGCGCTTACACAGAGAATTGTAAATGTTCTGCATCATTTATAATCCACTGTATATGCTTTTGCTGGCATGAGCTTCACGAAATTTGTAATTTGGGTATATTGAAATTTGGAATTTCGAGGGTTCTGGTCAATCGAAAGTTCGGGTTTCCTACCCCACCCCGCAACTAACAATTGTCTCGGTATTATGTTTAAACAACGACCAAACCGGTTTTCGATTTTGATTCCCTTTGCGAATCAAGTGTTGCCTTTTTGCTGTACGCAATTCTAACTGGTGAACGATACGAACCGATGAATAGGTGCTGCTGGCGATGGAGGAAGCGGTTACGCGGATCGACGACCACAGGGTGGTGGGGGTGTAGGTGGTGGAAGACCAGGAGGTATGGGTTACAACGATGGCCGAACAAATCGTGGAAATTACAGCAAATTTAACGAAGAATCGGGTGGTGGATCGGGCAGAGACTGGGGTTCTCGGAGCGGAGCCGGAGGACCGGCAGGTCCGAGAGCGCAGGGTGGATCTCGTCCGAATCGTGATGGAGATAAAAAGAATTATCAAGATTCATACCTCAAAGACCCACCTCCAGGTACGACTGAACCATATTCATCATCATAAATAGAACCCCTCGTTTGTCCAACGGTAACTTGAATTCTTTGGGTTTCTGTATTTGTAGATACGACTGGGCGAAAGCGTTTGGTACTGTCGAAAAGAACAGTTTCCGTTCCGATAAATGCCATGGCCGAATCGAGCAAGTCCAGTTCAATATACGGCGGTGCGAAACCTCGGGAGGAGAAAGTACGGTCCGAAGACGAGAAATAAAATTTATCTCACACGTCATCGTACTGAATAGTTTTTATTTTTGCCCCCTCCCACGGAAGAGGGGAAAGAATTGTGGGACGTGACTTTTTTCTTTTTTTTTTTCTTTTTTTTTTTTTTTTGAGGAAACGGCATTGTTTAAACAAACACCGAAGGATGAAAAAAGGTGCTTGAAAAGTTTTTGAAGCAACACTTGGGAAATTCTCCACGAGTGAGAGGATTAACAAACAAACAAAAAAGCTGTAACATTCGTGTACGCATCATCACTAGTTGAAGTATGACGTTTTGTTTCGACCCTTGTTGCAAATACTGTAACGAAGAAAAGTTTGAACTAACGGAAAAAAAGTATCACCAATACAAAAGTAAGCGCATAGACACACACGTATTCTTACACACGGTCGAACGAAATTTGTCCTATCAATCATGTGCCGATACCTTTCGGTGACTACAATCCAGACGTGTGATTTTCTAATCCAATTCCCTCTACCTCGTCGCCGTCGCTTATACTATTAATTGTACCTCCTCCTCCTCTGTTCGAATCCACTATCCGAATCGTAAATTATCCAGTGCGTATACAATGAATGTTTGAATGTGGGTTAATTCATATTTGATGTCGAAGAAACATGATTACTGAGACTTTATGGCGAAATATGTAATTTTCCAGTTATCGTAACGATTTCCGTTTTCGAGACGGCTCATTATTAATATCATAAGTTGCTTTATAATTACACGTAATTCCACGAAGATAAAGATATTGAATACCGAAAAATAAATTAAGAGAATTAACGGGTGAGAATCATTTTTACATCATAGAGCGGGTTTTTACGAACCTCGCGAATTATACATAATTATAATAACAAAGTAATGCCTTTATTAAAATTGCGTTATTAACAAAAGTGTCCGTGCATTATTATCGTCAATTATGACGACGAGAGAAAACATAGAGAAATACAAAAAAGAACGAGGATAATAAAATTAAACAAACAAAAAAAGAAGCGCAAGAAACCCCCTAAGAACCATGTAAACCGATGCTTGTATATGAATTTTGTTTCACGATAAATAAAATAGATGTTTGCTTCCAAACTAATTGTAATGAATTGTAACGAAAAGAAAAAAAATAATAAATGTACATTATAACGTACTTCCAAACGCGAAAACGTTAGAAATATACTACTCGATGTATTTTATAAGTCAATCTCTATAACATGAAATTATATTAAAAACATTGAAATCTTTCTTATCACACAAACGCCTGTCATTGCGTATGAAAAATTATTCCGAAATGCTGTTTTCTTACCGATCAATAATTGCGTCTTAACGATTTTAATTCTGCCGATTCGAGAACGAGATTAGCTTTGCTCTACGAAAGATATATGTAGCACAATACGGCCGGACCGATGTTTCCTATTTTCCCATAACAAGCCGAGTTCGTCCTCTAGGACGCGTTCGTCTCTACGTGTAAACAAGATAACACACGAATATTCGTGCCAAATAATTCGCCAACTTTTGCAAACATACGGATGACGACGCAAACCTGAAGCGAAGTTAAAATTTGCACACGCATCTCAGAAAATTCTTAACCATTCGAGTGCATACTGGGTCGTTTTGACGCATAATGTTTTTTCGCGTAAGTACGTATTTTTCAACGCATGCCCTACTGAGCGAATGTTTTAGCATTTAATTTTCATTTTTTTCTAATAATAAATTTAGGCCCATAAAATATGGATCATTTACAACAACAAAAAAAAAACATTTAACGAAATACAACAAAGTTAAAAACGTCATGGGCCAGAATGTCCCGATATGCACTTACAGGTTAGTGGCGGAAGTGTGCACTCGAAGGGTTAACGCAGCGTGTGTACACTATATGTTCGAGTGCACGGTGTGTATACTGGGTTTTTTTGAGAACAGTCGGGTTTACAGAGTTTTCTAGGCTTCCAAAAAATCTGAAATCCATTCTGGGTTACTTATTGAAGTGGCCCAGCCGCTAGCAAACTCGAAAGTTAAAAACTGTTGTTACTAAAAATTCAACAAAATGAAAAACATAAGAGAGTAATTTCAGTTTGGAATTTTGACTGTTCGCTTAGAGACCCACACGAGGGGTTAAGCATCTTCCAACTGAAAAATATTCCGTGTTATAAAAATGGTCGCTCGGATTACATGAGATTTACTTGACGTTCTCATGCCGTTTTAGAGACGCGACGGTACGATGTATGAAAACGAAAGAATGCAAAGTGTGATTGTCAGCGTAACGACGAAAAATGCGACGGTACCTAAATAGCAGTTGGAATCATAATCGTGGATTTGTGTAGCTATCAAACACATATAGTACGATCGAGAAAATATATAATTTCTTAGAAAGTTCCGCAAGGATTATCGAAATACTATGGGTTTTATTATGAAAAAAGAAAGTATCAATAGTTAAAAAGAAATTAGCATTATTAATAACCTTCCAGGATTTGTGAGGATTTCGAGAAACGTGCCTACTCCTGATGAGCAGTAAATAACAGTTATTATTGCTTTGATTTAAATAATAACGCAGAAGCAACAATGGCATATAAATTCTATGGGTACGAATTGCGTTCGTTTCATACGGCTGATTCATAACCACATTTGCTTAGGATCGAAGCAATGGTTTTACGCGGTTTCCTGATTTTTTTTATATGCCACGCCTCTTCCCCTCTCTAAATTTCTTGTACTCGGCGACGCCCGGCACAAGTGCGTCCTCGCTACACTTCGGTTTCGTCAGCGTTCTCGCGCATTCGCTCAAGAATCCAGTTCATTATTCTTATAAAGAATTCGTCTGATTGGTTAAAAACGTATACTCATAGCCGATAATTCGAGGAAGGTTGAAATAAGCGTTTTCTAGTTTACGGTGGAGGGAGAAAAGGAATAAAGTGCCTTGCAAGCGAAAATAAACTGTCTGGAACTGAGAGGAGGGGGGGGCTTCCATCGTGAGTTATCCCGCTGTCACAGGGGCGTCCGATGAACGTTTGAACGATTCCCAGATATTTTGTCGAATAATTACTGTATCGATTTATTCGTCGATTATCAGTAAATATAGGACTGCTTTTAGTTTCATGAAAATGTCTAACGAAAGCGTGAAAACGGTTAGTTTTGCTTTTCCGGAGCTCATAGGATTGAAAAATCCGAAACTCACGGTCCTTTGTCACCATGGCCTCTTGGTCATTGTCAATTTCTTTTGCTGCATAAAGATTATTCATTTTTACAGTTCGCCAGTTTGGAGACTCCAGGCTATGTCGGTTTTGCCAATTTGCCTAATCAAGTTCACAGAAAGTCCGTGAAGAAAGGATTTGAATTTACTCTGATGGTTGTCGGTGAATCCGGTCTTGGGAAATCGACTCTGGTCAATAGCCTTTTCCTTACGGATCTTTATCCAGAGCGAATAATACCAGATGCCGTTGGTAAGTGTTACGAGACTTTAAGGATTTTTAATATTATATTTATAACTGCGCTTAGCGTGCGCTTTAGTTTCGTGTACAGTTATAAGAATTTAACGGTACATTTTACAGAACTCTCATACGTTTTATAACAAAACAATCCAATACAGGTTCTAGAAATTTACCAATGTCCGTTCTTGTTGTCTTTCGGTATGTTTCTAAGAAAAAGTCAAGGAAACTCAATGTTTCCTTTAACCCTCTCGATAAGGTAAAAAATCAGTCCAAGTATGTTCCATTGCCAGGATCAGTTATTTCCCCGTCAAGGAATTATTAGATAAAATAAATGCAATGCCTCTAAGGTTGAAGGTCACGGAGATGCATAAACGTCTCGTAACAGCGTACCATCAATAACAATTCTTTTACAAGCATCTTAGGATTTTCTAGAATTCCATCTAGGATTTTCCAGCCTAGATGTTTTTCAGTACTTGGGACATATGTTGTCCCAGCCAAAATATCAAAAATTTCCCAGACTGCGATGTTACGTTATTTTTTGTGTTTAAAAAATCAATGGAATCGTGTACTGAAGCCTGAAGTAGCTTCATATTGCCGTATTTTAATACAAGCGTTACTTCTGTATAAAAAAACTGTACTTTCTAGTACTGCTGTCATAATGAAATATCATTGACAGAAAAAACGAATCAAACCGTAAAACTGGATGCCTCTACGGTTGAGATAGAAGAACGCGGCGTCAAGCTTAGATTGACAGTTGTGGATACACCTGGCTATGGCGATGCCATTAACAACACTGATAGCTTTAGAGCAATAATACAGTACATTGACGACCAGTTCGAAAGGTTCCTACGTGACGAGAGTGGTCTGAATAGAAGGAACATCGTCGACAACAGAATCCACTGCTGTTTTTACTTCATATCGCCGTTTGGTCATGGGTGAGTCAAATTAATTCTTATTAGTTTATATTCTGTACATTTAATCCAAAAATTAATTCCGTATTATAAGAATTAAAGAGTGGAAACGTTTAAGTTTACAGTGTAAATATTTTGTTCTTCTCCCTTATTGCTAGATTGAAGCCTCTCGATATAGAATTCATGAAGCAATTGCACAACAAGGTAAACATCGTTCCGGTCATCGCGAAAGCCGACGTCCTCACAAAAAAGGAAGTTTTACGCCTGAAAAAACGAGTTATGGAAGAGATCGAGGGTAGCGGTATAAAAATTTATCCGCTGCCAGATTGCGACAGCGACGAGGACGAGGATTATAAGGAGCAAGTACGACAGCTCAAGGAAGCTGTACCATTTGCCGTTTGCGGAGCTAATACACTCCTCGAGGTTAAGGGACGTAAAGTTCGCGGTCGCCTCTATCCATGGGGCGTTGTCGAAGTCGAGAATCCGGATCACTGTGATTTCATCAAGCTTAGAACAATGCTTATGTAAGATTATAGTTAATTGTACCTGTTATTATTATTTGCATGCTTTTCCTCGAAAAGTTCTCAACGAGCAGAGTTCATTTTTTCACCAAGGTCTTACTGATCTTGTTGAAGACTAATGAGCTTTTAAGTTACTACGTGCATTAACTTCCTGATTAGAAACAAAATTGATTTTTCTGTAAACTGTAATATAGCAATTAAATTAACACCGTTTTCAACAGCACACACATGCAAGACTTACAAGAAGTGACACAAGAAGTCCATTACGAGAATTATCGCAGCGAAAGATTGGCAAAAGGTGCACCTGTACCCCCGCGTCGACAAATGTACGTAACCGATAAAAAAAACTTTGAAACAGTTCCAAATAAAATCCGCTATACTTTGCGCTGCAAATTACTAAAAAATACTATGCCCGTGACTTGTAAATAATGTAAATAATAATCAACATTCGCAGGGTCGTCGAAGCTAAAGAGACTAGCGTTGGATCCGAGAAGGACAGAATTCTCCAAGAAAAAGATGCCGAATTACGGCGTATGCAAGCTATGCTCGCGGCAATGCAAGCCCAAATGCAACAGCAGAATCCTTAACGGAAGAGCCGCGTTGCATTGGATTACGTGGAAAATGAGGGAAAAAAATGATTTTTTCTTGCCAGGTGCCAAAAACAGAGGTGAAAGGACGAACAAGAAATTGCTAAGCGTATACTACTGATTAGTATTCGAGGAAAGAGCTTGTAACGGTTTTAGGCTACTTGCCGTGAATGTCAATTCGTGAACAGTTAAACCACCGCGACACACTATTTACATTTCAGTCGACATGTACTTACGTATATATATATATATATATATATATATATATATATATATATATATATATACATGGGTTCGTGATATATTTTTTACGATACAGTATTTTTTACAGAAGGAAAATCTTATTAAGGCAGGAAGCAAGCTCAAAGATTGGGAAAACATGGTTCTTTGCTTTTCATTTGATCAATTACATTTTCCAATTACATTTTCTGAAAGTTGAAGTCAGACATCGTTCAGATGTTTCCTCTGACCGTGCGAGAAGAGTATATCCGGTTTTTGAAGAACATTTTTATTCAATCGATAAGTCACGTATAGGATTTGCTTTTGAAAAATGAACAAATTTGGCACCGGAGCGTTTCGAGCAATCGTTCAAGCAGGTGCGCTATTGGATATTTTCCAGCCATTCGATCCAAAGTATGCAGCACCTCTTGAATAAAAAGAAAGAGAAATGCGACGATATAAAAAAACCCAACTCTCTTCTGATCAAACTTATTAGATAGCATTAAAATGATTGGGTACTGAATTTTGCAGCGTTCCTATACCACATAAAATCATACTTGATACGAACATTCAAAGTGCCTTGCATATTTATATTCGAATATAAAGAATTTTCTATACTTGAATACATATCGGATTTTCTTTCATATCGGAGCCATAACCATATCCGAGAGCGAATAAGCATTCCCAATCTTCCAGCGGTAGATTCCTTCTCGTTTGAATAAACCAAAATGGAATTTTTGGTTAGACGGAACGACAGACTGTTTTTTAAAAATATTATTTAGATCTTTTAATCGATCTGTGTAAAATCATCAGTATGGAGAATCTTAAATCAGCGGCACATGAATAATCCAAAGTTCTTTTTAATGTGCAATTTATACTTTATGCGTGTTGTTCTTGCGAACGATACAAAATTCATGTTACATTAAGTCTCCTCATTAGCGCGATCTTCGAAACTTTCATACAAGTAAAGCAACGAATGAGTCTCTACTTCCCAATGCTTCTGAAATCAGAATGTTACTGATACTGAACTACATTAGTACATCCACGTGGAGACGTAAATGTTATACGAAGCGAGGAACACAAATTGGTTTTAGGCGTACAAACGAGACTTCCGAGAACCCACGATGTGATAGAATTAATTTCAGCATTTATACATTTTTCATCACACAAACTTCGTTAAATAACTTTTTTTTTACTTGCGAAACGTTTCTTTTATAATATTTCTGATATCCTATCGTTAATAAAGTTTGATACTACTATTCGTAACAAGTATTGGATCTGAATGGTATGAATGTGGAGGACAGCTCGATTGCAGCGTTGAACGAGTTATCTCATGAAATACAGTACAGACGTTACGGTGTTTTATTTAAATGTAAGCAAACTTTTGAACAAAGATAAATACATTCGAAACTTGTATTCGGCGATCTTTTTACATACCTCTGTACAACTATAATTCCATATAACGACAATGTGTGTATTATTTGTGCATATAATAGTCTATCGCCGTTGAGAATGCAGCGAATCCGGCAGCACCGAATAAACCTGCTTTTACTCCAGCTAAAAAAAACACACAAGTTTGAGTTAGAGTCTGAAATGTTTTATTATTAGTTGGGGAAAAATTATGCGTTACCTCGCAATCCTATTAAACCACCGGTTAGGCCACCGGCATAAGTCCCATTTTTCCAATCGGTTTTTCCACGATACTAGAAAAGAAATATTTTTAGCGACTGACGACTAAATTGATCGAAGAGAACCAGTAGATTCGATTATGCGTATCGTTTTTTCCTCGTCCTTCCAAATTTAATGAATATCCAAACAAAAATAGCGAGGCTTCTATAATTTTTTTGCTCGGCTCGTAATTAACGGCTCTTGATCGATGGAACTATCAAGAGCCGTTAATAATTCAAATCTCGTACCGATTCTATGCAGCATTCTATTCCAGAGAAAACACATCCTATAACTGCAAAGTTTTTTGCATATCCGACAGTCGTTGTTTTCATTTCCCTGAATACTTCTCTTGCCGTTTGTTGTTTTTCCACCGCAGCTACGTTTGGGTTTACACTAGATGAGAATAAACCTATAGCTGCGCCCAGACCGAATCCTAAAAAGCAGACATTCGTTATTTGATATTGTTAAAAATTGGACATCTTGAAACAGGGCTAACGAATGCGAGTACCTAGAACGCACGCCATTATGCTTTTAAAGGCACAGCTCTCCATAGCCGATTCTATAGCTTTTTCCTCATTCGTCTTGATAGTTGTTGGTACTACAGTTCTCGGTATGATTACATTTTCTCTAAACCTTTGTTGCGTTCCTATCAGATAAACCGCTAATTTATCCCACTCCGAATCAGACATGAAGACTCGTTTTTCGCCATCAATGTTTGGTTGCTTCGGTGGCTTTGGCGGTTCAAAGGAGATCATGTCGAAAAAATTGCTTCAAACAGAAGCTTTCGGTCGTTTAGATTTTAGAGTTTTGCCAGTAATTCGGCCCGTAAACAACAAGATGCAACGTTGTATTTTTCACTGTACGACTAAATTAAAAACATTTTATAAATCGAGAATTTCGACATAGTTTCTTGTTTTATCTGTAATTCGATACACCATTTTCTGTTCACAAACGGTTTGTGGGTAAACGAGAAAGTAACGTTTAATTATTATCCCGAAGAAATTTACTTTTCGTAGGGCTCTTTTAGCAAATGGGATAACCTTTACTGAAAAAGCTGACTTATTTACCGGCTCGCACAGTAACTCGACAGCAAAGATATTAACAAACGCGTCGTTGTGCGAAGTTGCAGTTATTTTTTAGATGAAAAAACGCGGTGCAGAAATAACAATATTACTACGGTATCTATGAATATTTGTATTTTTTTTTAAGCACAAACGCGAGCAGCACATGAGACTTCGCGTGCGAAGCATTGAATGACGGACATGTGTTCTGAATTTCCTACACAAGCATTCTTTTTATTGTCGATTATAGTTTTTGTATTTGTTATGAATTGTTTACGATTTTTTATTGAAAATGCCTAACATTGTTACTGGCAATTATTAATAAAATATTTATTATACTATAATATATAATCTAAATGTCATTGAAGATATAGTTTGGAATATAAAACGGTACCGCCATAAAATATTTTTTGCTATCTGTATTACCATCTTTTGGCAAAGAAAGTTTGCTGAAAATTTCCAAATTCGTCAATATGTTGACGAATTTGGAACTTTGGAAATATAAGATATACGAGATATTTATTAAAATGATTTATGGTCACATCGGGGGGGCCAACAGGACGGCTAGCGCGAACAATCGTCATTATGCTTCATATTCAGCATACTTCTCGTGTATTCTAAAGAGCCGTTTAGGAAATTCCCGGGAAACTATCGCCCTGATCGGCGGCCGTAGGGAGGAGGATGTGCAGCTAATTTCACGGGGACTTAACAACAGTGGCGTCATCTCTGTTCACACAGGTTATTATAGCTACTTTCATCAAGCTTTTCCATATGAGACCTCCCCTCCAGACCTCCCCCTTGCAGTCTCCATGCAAAAACCTTTTGACACTTTGAAGTATCAAAATAAATAAGGATAAACGAAAATGTCGACAGCACCGCCCATCAAACCTCCCCGCGGAATCAAACCCACGAAAGAAATTGTGAGTGACTTTTGGTCGGATTCGTGAAAAATGCTATATATGAATCTATCTGCTTTTGCTAAGACACTTCCCGATTGTTTAACGAGAGGTTATTAATTCTATTTTGCACAATGGCACATCGGTGTTCTGACCGATTCTGAATGATTTTTTACAGAGCGGGCTATTGATTTCGGTTATAAGGGCACTGTCAGCCAGCGAGACCAACGAACAGAGAGAAATCGAGAAGGCCAAACTTGAAAAGGAATACAAGAGAAGCGACCGCCGTCTGGACGAGTTGGTTTCTTTACACGAACAGGATCTGACAGAAGTCATGAAAGTAAATTCCACAAATGAATTCCAATTAAGGATGCTCGAGCGCTTTGCTGCTGAGTGTTAAATAAATTACAAAACTATATTTTTTTCTTATTTACACATATGAAAGAAACTTTTTCAACCTTTGGTATCTATTCCGAATGTTGTCTGGAAAAGTAAACTCTATATTCTAAATTTGTTTCATAGCTTGAAAGGTATTCCTGAACCCCAGGTTCAACTTGATAAAAAGTTTGCAGTAATCATTTATAACTTCGATTTTTTTCTGTTGACATTATTATATAAGAAACTTTGATAATTGATAGATTTTCAGTACTTTGTCAGAAAGAGTGACAGCTTCGAGAGAAAAGATCCATGCAGTGAAGGAAAATTTGAATGCGTGCAAACAACTGCTGAGGTGTAGGAGGGAGGAACTTATGAAGCTCTGGCTCGAGGGTATTGAACACAAACATGTTTTGCAACTCCTAAACGACATGTTAGTAAAAATTTTGAGAATGATGTTTGTAGCAGATCATTTGTAAGTTAAAATATTTATGAGCTATACTTTTTTATCTTGTAGAGATCAATTACGTGACGTACCGTCTCGTCTCAGCCATTATTTAAACAAAAAGTTGTATCTTCACGCGACTCAATTGCTCGTCTCTTCACTGTCAATGGGTGATGGCAGCCTTGAGGGTATCGAGGCCCTGCGTGAAGTTAGAATGGAATTGGAAACGAAGAAACAACAATTGCACATGAAGTTATTAGAGGAACTGAGCAGGCATTTGTACCACGAAACTACCAGAGAAGTTTTTCTCAGAAGGCAAGGTTCAGGACGAGATTTTCAACGGGGCAATGAGTCGCGTAGTTCAAGGGGAAATAAGGTGAAACGCGCTCTACTCGATGTTACGATGCCTTATTCTGGACCTCAGACGAGGAGGTAAATTTCCAATATCAATTTGTAATCTTAACGTACCATATAATATGTAATGGTTTAAACAGCAGAGATGACAGTTTTCGGAAGTATCAAAATTGGTAAATGAAAGTTGATATTGAATAGTTAATGTTACTATCGTTTTTCTCCGTCCAGGGGCAGCGTCAATGTCAATTTTGAAGACTTGAGCAATATAGTTGAAGACGAAAACTCCTTGAATCCGGAAGAGAATTCGGAACATTTTATCGCCATAGTAATAGAGTGCCTTGCATTGCTCAACAAAATACCCGAAGCTGTCGAGGTAATACACAATGCTACAGTTCAAACCCGTTTCCGGTTTTACCGCGTTTTATTTAATACAAGCTACTAGTGATTAGGAAATTTTGTTACACCGAGTTTTTTTATTACTGACAAGTAGAATTTATTTCATAAAACCGACAGAAAGCCAACCCCATTTTCGCCTCGTTCGGAAATTGTTTTAGCGGATTAATTTCGTCAGAATTTTCCTTTCCCTGGTACAACAAGTTTGTTTCTGTTTGTATTAGTTACGTCGATTTATAGTTAAAATAGATATTGATTTGCCTGTAAATTTAAGTTTTCACTAGACTTCCAAGAATATTCGTAGGATCGATTTGAAATTTGCAGAGAATATACGAACATATTTGTACATTTGTAAATTAATCAATTCCCTATTTCAGAATTATCAATAAAACCGAATGTTTCTTTTCTCAGGCAATAAAAGTTCAGATGCAGACGGAACTGTTGAACATAATAGCTCGTACATCGGATCAAATAAAACGGAATCATGGGAAACAAGAGCCAGCTGGAAGAACGTTATCGTTTCAGAGCACGAATAATCGGTTAAGCGTTGGTACCAATCAGATGGAAAGTCAAGCACTGCTTCTCGAGCTGTTGAACGCCGTATTCGATCAAATGCGATTGGTCGTCGGATCTCACTCGATGGCATTGCGCAGCTTTTCTCATGTCATTCAAAAGTACAATTTGCAAGTACGTCTGTATGAAATACCCGACGTGTGGAGCAGGATTCAGGCTGTCGTGAGTGTTCCTTAGAATCTGTTCTTTTCGAACCAAGTCTCGGGTGAATCGATGAGCTTTTCGTTGTTGGTAAACATTTTTCAATTGGGCCTGCGAGCAACGGAAAATATCTTTATCTCGAGGTTAAACAGTTTTCGGTAATGTTTCGTTACGATCACCTGGGACTTGTTGCAAAGTCCGTTTCAAGATAAACAATTGGAACAAGAAACATCGGGTTCCAGCTTCAATTGTTATTAACGGAGTATCTGGATATACAAAACATGGTTGACGGACCTTTCCACGCAACAACGAGTCTGGGCGAACCTACCAGCGACATAAACACATATTTCGCGCGTAAAAGACCGCAGCGCCAGAAAACCGGTCGTCTTTTCAAATTCGATCCCTCATCGCATCCGAAAGCGCTCGACAGTTACATCAAAGATCATCGATACAGCAATTTCTGTTTGGCGGTAATTTATTGATTTTTCTATTGTATTTTTAAAAACCTCGGAATCCCGGCCGTTGCGCGTTCAGGCTTCGAAATACCATACGCCGCGAGTCCATCTTTCTCAAAAATGAATTGGTTTTGTCTCTCGTGTTAGGAAAATGGACGAGCAGCTTCGGCCAAGAAACTCGTGTGCGAACCCGATCCAAAGAATATAACTTTTATATTCAGGCCTATGATGCAATTCATAGAGGAGATCGAACGAGCTCTCGACTGTAAACCAGGGTAAAGATTTTTAAAGAGATGTTCAATAGTCCGTCAGTCAAAATCTGTCTTCAATGATCTCTGTTGTACTTGCTTTCAGGTGTCCTTGCACGCTGAACAGCTTCATCGCGGATTACGTGAAAGAGATGTTTTTAGGGCGACACCACGTTATGGTAGCGACTACTATCGACGCGGCGACAAAGGGTTCGGAGGCTTGGCGCGCTACTACCCCACCCGAGCTAATGAAAGATCTCGGTTTGAAGAGGCCTCTACTACAGGTGAATAGAGGCTCGACGTTTCGTAGTTCGAATTTTCGTCTTTATTCGTAATTGCACAATAATCACGAAATCAAAAGTTTTAACGGAAAGGAGAAAGGCGGACGATGTTTCGATTAAGTTGACGGCTCGGATTTGCAGAGTACCGTGAAAGTGGAGCAATGTGTCGCCGAGTTACGATCGTTGATGATAGCTCTGCCACTACAGGGCGAACATTTTTGTACATTGGCTCTAAACGTACTCCACAATTATCGGGAAACATGTAACGCAGCGTATCGTAGTATAATACAGCCGGACAGCGAGGACAAGCGCATATGTTCAGCGGCCTGGCTGAAAGATGACGATATTAGTAGATTTATCAAGTATGTAATCCACGTTTAAGAACAAACAGCCTGACGTATTGAACGAACGTTTTTTAAACATATTTTTTTCACATTTAATGCTGTACATTTTTCGAATGATAAGAAGATTAACCCTTGGAGTGCAGACTGGGTAGTTTTGTTTACTAATGTTTTTTTCACGTAAATACGGATTTTTCAACGCATGCCCCACTTTGAGCGAATGTTTTGGCACTTAATTTTCTTTATTCTAAAAAATATATTTACAGCCATAAAATATGCATAATATACTACAAAAAACGTCTCTACAACAAAAAACAACAAAAATTTCATATTTACCGAAATCCAACAATTTGAAAAAACGTCATGGGTCAGATTGACCCAACACAATGCAAAACTGAGTTTGTATATTTCATGTTGCGTCGAAAGAACGACTTTCGATTATCAGAATGTTTTATATTATCAGGTACAACAAATGAATGGTACCCTCGAGTCCTACTAAAATCCATGTGATCGGGATAATATTTCTACATTCGATCAGTACGAAAATTTCGGGTTTTCGATTAAGCTCAAGCGACTTATAACTATTTCAGATCGCTGCCAAATTGGGACAATCTGAAGAACGAGACGTACAAGACACCGGGAAAGCCGATACGGTGGCAAATGAGACGCCAGGAGACTCAAGACGAGGAAAGCCCTGAGGAAGTACGTCAACGTAATTTACGGGAGGCTGAAATACTCGCGAGTAATCTTGGCGAGGGTGGTATTAATTCACACGAGATACTGTCGGACGTTGGCCAATTGCGAAGTCTTGCTTTGTTGCAAGAGAGCATGGAGTGGTTCGCCTTGTCGACTAGAACGTTAATCGCCGAACTGCACCAAGCTCAGAGTGACGTCGACGGCCAAACACTCTTGCCACCCATGCCTGTTCCGCTCGTTGAATCTCTCGAACAAGTTGCGGACGAGTTCGAAGAACTCGCGAATACCTGCATACTCGTCCTTCATCTCGAGGTAAAATCGGATTTCCGTTGCGGTGCAATTTACCTAATAATTGGTAGGTATTATTTTATGAGGATGAATACAATGGGGACATAAAAAAAATGATTCAGGTACGAGTGCAGTGCTTTCATTATCTGCTGCCCAAAGGAGAGTACAGCCATTTGTGCGGCGGAGTCAAAGATCCTCAAGAGGCTGATCCCAGAGTTGAAGAGCTTAGCAGAGTGCTCCAGAATATTGACGAAGCGTTGCAATCTACCTTGCATCCAAAGAAAACAAAGGTTATTCATTGGTCTTTTCCGATTATACTGATATTTGTAGAGCACTTTAACAATTGATCTATAACATTATATTCGATTGTAAAGAAGTTGAACGAAATGGTAAATTGGAAATTATGAATAGGTCTCAATGACTCTAAAGTGTTGCTGGATTTTACACATTTGGAGGACATTTTACTTTCCGGGTAACCCGGCGCGAGTCTATCAATTTCTGTCTCAGAAAAATTTGTTTCGTGGAAAATATCTTAACATAGCAATTTTCATGAGATTGTTAAATAAAATACGAAGATACGCGCTGTTCATGGTACAATTGCTAAGGAATGTATTTTCAGTAGATATGATCAAAAATATAATTTCTTAACGGTTTGCCATTGAAGAAAAATTTCTTATGAAATAAAACTGCACTTTCGTTAATCTCCGCAGTTACGATTGACTGGGCAAAGACGAATGTTGGAAAATGTGATCGTCTTTTTTGCAGTATATTTTTGAGGGTCTGGGCCATTTGATTGCGAAGATTCTCATCACGTCGGCGCAGTACATCGGCAAGATAGACGAAAGCGGAATACAGAGGATGTGCAGAAACGTTTTCACCTTGCAACAAACTCTCACGAATATAACGATGGCACGCGAGCTTGCCCTTGACTATGCTCGCCAGTATTTCGAACTCTTCTACGAGACACCGGAAGGCATTCTCAGTAGCGTCCTCGAGAATGGTCCTCAATTTTCCGAGCTCGAGTATATGAACGCTTTTCAATTGATCGCTCGAAGTCAACAGCAGTACGCGTCGATAGGAAAGCACCTAGAAAAACTGTCGGAAATTCTGGGGGAAATTGGGGTTACCGTTTAACAATAATTGCGACAAATATGTTCGGTTATTGGCGTGAATGTTATTTCGTCTACGATTGGAATGACACGGGCTTGTTTGAATATCTGGATAAGTAAATCAGAAACCAAATGCACGAGCAACGTCGAGAAAGAAGACTGATGTTGTACGGTACGATTTTTCGTGTACACTTGAAGCTCCGACGTCATCGGCAGCATGGCTATAGCTAAAGTGTGATACAGCGTTCGTAAAAAGGCTTGCCAGTAGCGTTGTAGAATTGAACTCGACCTGCAAATCGTCATAATTATTATAATCGAAACATCGCTGTCTCGTTGGCCTGTAAAATTGTTTTAACTTAAGTTTATCAATATTATTCCGACGTTCTGTAATTTTCTATTTTCGATTTGAAAAATTTGGGGAGAAGACAACTGGTCGTCTATCAACTTGACATTATCTGATCAAATTTCATGAAATTCTGAAGAGTCGTTTAGAAAAAACCCGATTTCCGATCGGCCGTACCAACCGAGTCGGAAGGCTGGTTTCCCAAGCAATTTCCGGCGTCAATTTCCTGAGAAGACACTTTTTTAAATGTAAATTTTTTAGTCGGTCATATATTTAACTCGGGGAATGCGCAGATTTCCGAAAATCAATTCTGTTATCAAAAACGTGCCTGGATCAGAAGCAGCATAATACTAGAGTTTGTTTGGGTTCAGAATGAACCCGCGTGCGCACGAATAGTCGGCAGCTTTTAAATTTTGCACCGTACATATTTTGGCTACTAGCTACTTTTACGCGGCCTTCGTTGAACACTGAGTCGGATGTTGTACGCTGCCCCACCAGGTTTTCCTCGAGTTGGATTTTCGATTGAATTTTCATAACACTGGACAACACGTGAGGAGAAATATAACGTTGCTACCTACCAAGTGTACGTCATCTGTCAATGGCACAATTAGTTGCGCGGAGGAAGATAATACATATCTCCAAAGAGAAAGCTCCACAGGGGAAGCAAAGCGGAAGAGCTCGCTTCTTCCGTTTAACTATTTTTCGAGAGCGCCCTATGTCAAATTACACAGTTAGTTCTGCCAGTACCGTGATCACCGTCACAGACCTTTCTCTAGGCGTTCACACCGCCCACACACGTGTCGATACTCCAATCGCCGATAATTGCATGAATTTCGCTTGGCAGGCTTTGAGACGTGAGAACAACGCAACAGATCGAAGTTTCAAGCCGCCGATTGACAAATATCGAAATTCCCGGCGAGCCCCAAATAAAGAAGATTAAGTTGCGTAGAATTGTATACTAGCTCGAAATATTCGTATAAAAATTCTGTATTAAGTAAAATCCCCGACGACGAAAAATGAAATATAAAAATGCGCCTAATTGTTATACTTAATGTACTCGTACTAGCAACGTTGACAAAACGATCAAGTTTTTAAAGTGGGTAAATACAAAGTCGTGAATTTTGTAGATAATAAAAAATTTGACAAAAGTCTGGCTGAGATATTCTTTCGAGGACCACGCTATGATCCAAACGCCCTGATCTTTTGTCCGCCGCGGTTTTATCCTTTCCGGAAGAAACGAAATGTTGTCTGGTGATTGCGATGCGTCGGATAAATTGCACGCACAGTTTCTGCAGTTATTAGATCAACGACAATCAGATTCACTTTTTGTTATGTAAATTTTTTCTGTTAGTGTTATATTTTCAATATTGTACTGTGCGGGGTGCAGCACACCAACATCATACTTTCAAACATCGATCATCAGAGCTACCAGACGGATCTGGTAACTTCGATCGAAAACATAGAAAATCAGTCGGTTTATTACACAGGCTGCGGCCAATTATAATCGTGAATTCTAAGGAATAAGAAATGTGTGGTTGACGTGTAATCATAAGACGTTGGGAAATGGTAATTATAAGAAAATAGTTTTATCAATATCCATCCAACAGGTGAGCGCATAAAAAAAGGGCGTAAAAAATAGAACTTTAACATGAAGAGCACGACGGAACCCTTTCGCAGGTCGTACTTAATTAGAATCCGAATCACTGACATATACAACTCCTGTCTTCTTCTGCGACGCCGATACGCCGAAAATACTGGTTGTACCGGAAGTCGTTCCATTGTCTGTATCTTTCGTTTTTTTCTGTAAAACATCACGTAGCAGTCAGTACAGTTTGATTATCGTTAGTCGATAAAGAGCAAAAGGAACGCGATATTATTGTTTCGCCGCGTACCCAATATCCGAAAGTATTTGTCTTGGGACCTTTCGATGGATTGTTCCCGATGCGAGAAACATTTACGTCTAGGGCGGTCTTGGTCGCCCCAGAAGTGGCTTTGCCTCTTGCAGCAGCTCTTCCTCTGCCACGACCTCGACCTCTTCCACGACCACGCCTTGGTTGATCGTCGTCAATATCTTCGTCCGGGCTGTCATCGTGCTGTGGGACGTGTGCGTCCTTCGACTGCGAGGCTTTTTTACGAGATTTTCGAGCCTCGTCGTTCAAGAGCCTTTGAATCTGGAGGGAGTGAGAAAGAACGTTGCCTCATGGAAAACAGAAGCAAATTAATTTATTTACTTACGTCGCGTCGATCGTCGCCGTTTTCCTCTGCCAAGAGTCTCTCGTTTCTGTAGACTTTCAACTGCTCAATTATCTCTTGTTCGTCATCCATTTCGTGTTTCTTCATGTATTCCAGATTTTTCTTCACCTGATGACTGAAGGAGTTCGTTAGAAATGTCATTAATAATACAATCAACGAAATAAGCTCAATTACGCGGTCGGACGGAAAGTAGTTCAAACGTGCGCACTTAATGACGTCCTCGAAGGCGTCGTCATCCCCAACCTGGACGTATCTGTTGAGAGCCTCGTTTAAACCCTCGACGGACAATACTGTCAATTGATCCTTTTTGTCCTCGCGCGAAAAATAATTCTTTATCGAGCCCTGAACCGACACGTTCCAGTCTACTTCCATACCCTAAAATGTTCGTCTCGTGAATAAATTTTCGATGAAACGGAGAGTGCGAGGGAGAGAGAAAGAAAGGGTGAGAAAGATCCCGTGATGGAGAGGAAGAGGAGGAAGAGGAAGAGCGGGAGATACAGAAAGTATGAGAGAGAGGCGAAAATTAGAATTATCATTTACATCGTGACGAAAACATTCGTTTATATCGGCGTCATCTTCGTTGTCATCCTGGAACATTTTTTTCTTTGAGGCACTTCGATCCTTCCTGAAGAGTATCATGTCACGCGCATTGGCAACAGTTTCGGAATACTTGCGAGATATCCTACGAAACGAAGCATTGAAGTGAGTCACGTTACTCGTCGCAGTAACAAAAGAGCGGTACAGTGTAATCCAATGTTGAAGAAACTCGTAAATATTTTCCAAGTCAGTGTTAAAAACGGTAAACAGCTTTCATAATCAAGGGAATATCGTGAACGAGACGAACATACGTACCTCGTGGTATCAAACACGTCGTTATCGTCGCTGTAGTATATCCTCAAACGAATCAGTGGCAATGTGGGCTGATTTGGATGACCTGAAGAAATATAAACGATCGATCATTGTTGGAAGCGACGGAAGGAAACGATGGTGCGAACAAGTAAGTGCGAAATTTCAAGGAACCTGTTTTTTGCAACTCGGCTCTCGGTAAGAGGACATCCTGTATGTATTCGTCGACGTAGTCGAAAATGAAATCGGAGCGGGGTCTGGTGTAATCTATTTTGATCTCGTGATCGCGGAGATGAATCGTGTCGAAGACGAAAGGTCGTACAGACTTGAGTTTAATGGGCTCTATGTGAAAATGTTTTTTGTGCACTTTCAAAAGGCCGATGTGTTTTTCCGTTGCTTCGCCCTCGCTAAGAGATGTCGCGACGGAACTTCCTGAAATTTGTTGTACGTACGGCATAAATACACGGGACGTTAATTAACGTGACATTTCCCTGAGGAAGGATATTCCTCAAAATCGATGGCACTAACCGGGCTGGGTGATGTAGTAACTCCTTGGTGGATCGCTGGTCTCGTCTACGATTGGCTCCGGTTTTACGCGGCACTGGTGCTCGTGGCCCCAAAATATCAGGTCCAGAAAAGCCGGTAGTTTATTTTCAGGAATGTAACCGTTCATCGTGTGTCTGGCACGGTTTTGATGAAGCACAAATATTTTGAAGGGATCCGGTATGCCAGCCGGATGGAGAAAATTTATCTGAATTCAGTTGGAGTAAAGCTAATTTGACTATTTAATTAATGTTTGATGTTTACAATATATGTATCGATTATGTTTGTAACACGAGGCAATTGTAGGTTATTAAACTATGATATCCTCGCATAGTGAATATTTATTTAAGTGCTGCGACAAAAACTTCTCCCCCTAGGTTGTGTTGATGATTTTTAAAGAATAACATTATTTAATGTTCGTAAATTGCGTTTCACTATTTGCCTTGAGATCCTGTACAGTATTCACGAACGCACGTTTGAATTTTTGTATTAAAACAAAAATGGTTTAATTCCGGTTATAACTGCAATCAAACCATTTCAACTCGAACAATTTAAATATTCTGTGCTATACTTTCATCAACTCACTTATTAAAAAATCTTCGATTTAATTCTCTGATGCTGACTCTAATTCATTGCACGTTCAAATATTCTCTTGCCGATATAACTCGGTAACATTCAATTCCTTTTATAAAAGATCAGGTGCCGACTAAAAAATAAGAAAGAAGATTAATACTTTGTCATCTCTGAGCAATCTGGACAATCTCTGATCGTTCATGTAGCTGAGCCCGTACAGCGATACGTAGGTTTTACCCTTGTTGATCACCAATGGAGGAATCGTGACATCGTTCACATTGGACCATTTGCCGAAGTAGTTGACAAAACCGGAAGCCCCCAGTATGTCCATCATGCCTGTCGACTCGAAACCTTGAATACAAATTGTAACAATAGTTTTGGACAAAGTACGAGAAAAGTTTCACTTCGTCAGCATAGAAATCGAGAGGTAGAGCGTTATTCTTTCTCATACTTGGATTATCGTGATTTCCGTGAATAGAAAATACTGGCAGTGACACATTTATATTGGGATCCTCGTAATTGACTATCTTCCGACCTGCATGTGGAAAGGTGATTTCCGGATTGCTCAAAAATTGGATCTTGATCTCCCTATTAAAGCAGATAGAGACGTTCAATTTAGACATACCCGATTGTTAACTCAGTCTTCGTATATACACATTTATCATAATCCAAAGTTCGTCACAGGAATAGTTAGGGAAAATGGTACTCAGGGTAGCAACAAATACGCCCAAGCTACCTGTGGAACTTAAAAACAGACTGACGGCATCTCAAAGCTGAAGCAAGGAGAACGATGTGCAGTTATATACTGCAAATACTGAAGTAGGAGGGAAGGTCGCAAGGACATGTTTAAGAAATGCGGAATATTCAGAACAGGCAACCATCAAGATAGAGAAAGTAGTTTAAGGAAGCAATGCGTAATATAGGAGATCGGAGACTGGTCGATCTTGCCAAATAGGGAGAGCAGGCTAAGCGATACCTGAGTAAAGGGGTAAGAAAGAAGAGGAAGCTGGGCATTTCTCAGAGGAGCGAACATTTCTCCACCCTGCAATCTTACGGGGCAGAGTTCGGAGCAAACATTTCTTATAATCTGAATCGGGATGCAATAATAAAACAATACAATATTTGCACCAACCGATCACCGAGAGTATACTTCTTCAGCAACTCCAAACACTGCAGGAGGACTTTTTGAGTCGGTTTGCTTTCGTGAAACAAATCTCCACCGAGCAGAACAAAATCAGCATCGTACTTAAGACCATGCTCGAGTATCTCCTCGAATGTAATAAAGCTGTCATTTTCTTGTACTGCAAAATAAATGGAGACGACTTTCGAAAGTCAGGTCGGATTTTGGAAAGAAATGAAATGATGATATTTTTTACATCTTTTTGTGCTGTGTTCATAACCCAAGTGACAATCAGTGGCGAGTAGTATTTTGATGGTGTCCTCGTCTTGGGCAAATTCTTTTGCCTCATCACTCTCGACGTCCGACATTTGAAGAAAAACTCGTTTCAAATATTCGCTTAATAAAGCAAAAAACGGAAGAACTTAAGAGGAAATCGGAGGGCACTGCGCGAGGTTGATCAACACGTTGGTACGCTATGCAATAGCAACGAAGTCAGATGTGCATAGAAGGACAGTTCTTAAGGATTATATGTGCCGATTCTGCTGGGGGCTGCCCCCAATGGTAGTTCTCGAGTAGTGGCGCTGACGGCGGTTTTCATTCTCGCTCTCGCTTTCTCTCGTGGGCATAAACTATTTTCTCTATCTTGCTGGCGTCCTTCTTACTCCTGTAGATGCTATGCTTCGGGCATAGTTATGCCCTGCTTCCTCTTATAGGTATTATAATATACAGGGTGTCAAACGACGGAATGTAATCCATGACATGGGGGTTTGGGGGTGAAACTCTGAGTCAATTGATACCGGCATGTATAGTTCCCGGATCAACCCCTGAATTATTATTAATATTTCAACAAATCGACCATTTGATTCTCCTTGAACTCGCCATTTCTAGGAAAAAACGACGAAAAAAAATCTACAAAAGGTTTTTCACATTTCCCCAGTCTAATTTTGCACTTTTGGTAAAAACGCGGGCATATTCGTAATCAGCAGAAAATTTCCGATAAAATAGACCCTTTTAAGAGGTTAAAAACGGAAAAAAAAATTTTCGACTTTCCCCGGCCAGTTTGGCGATATCTTAAAAATCGCGAAATTTCAAAAGGTCGTAGGGTGAGTGTTCTGAATGCTATCCACTTTCATTGGGTGAGTTTGGAAAAGGTTTTTGCCTAACTTAAATAATGGCGTTGGATTCGTATCGATATCTCTAATAGTTTTCCTGGAAAGTCCACTTGAAAAATCGCTAAAA